>QFEN01000379.1:5229-17485 GCA_003316125.1 Auricularia polytricha
GTAAGCTCACAACCAGCTTGAGAACAAAGATGTCTTCACCATCTCTCCCACTGGCTCAGGAAAGACTCTTACCTTCTGGATTCCCCTGTTATTCAACAATGGTGGAATAACCATTATTATCACCCTGCTTAATATCCTCAGCAAGAAGAATCGAGATGAAGCAAATGGTTATGGGTTTCCGGCCCTTGATATATGTGCGGAGACAGCAACAGACGAGGCTTTCAAAGTGAGTTGTTATTCATCAACATTAATATTACACAAGTCTGAGCATATATTCATCAGGACATAGAGAAACTGAAGTACCGAGTTATTGCTGTTAGCCCAGAACAAATACTTCAAGATGCTTGATTCAAAAAATTTTGGAAGTGTCAAACATTTACAGATAATCTCTTTGTATATTGATGAGACAGCATTGTGTATCGATGTCAAGCTAATTGACAAACCCGCATGGGCAAAAACTTCGACAACTTTCTCGGGGACACACGTTGACCTCATGAAGAACCCCAGCCAGCCTTGTAGTAGGTTGCATTGTGCATTAGAGGTCTGAAGGCATATGCTAATCATTACAACAGTTCTCTACAGTTTTTGTTAGTGACACAGCATTCAACATGCAACTATCAATCACAATGATCAACAATGCAGCATTTCTTTCAGCCGCACAATGTTGGCGTTTTCCTGATCGCTTCTCAAAGGCGCCGTCAGCTTCTTCATCGACGTCATTGTCTTCTTCGCGTACCATTCCTCCAATGTTATCACCTTCAAATTCTCCAAGGTCCCTCTCTTCTTTGACATAGATATCCATGCCTTTGTTGCCCACTTTCACATTCCTGCCCATAGCTTGCCACCGCTGAAATGTGCTGTCGAGCAGTGCGAAGAATAGATGCCACAAGTTAGGTGCTACTCTCTGCATTTTTTCTGCGAGCTGATGCATGAATGCAGTCTCCAGTTGTTCGGCAGTTGCAGACGTGGCTCTGAAATGCAGTCCGTGCTTTTCGAGTGACAAATCTGTCACCTCAGCACACAGCATGTCGTGCACAAGTATTATTGCCCACTGTGTTACACGTGAGTGCAAGTGTTCTTCTCTGTACAGGGCAGCACATATTCTAACTGCCTTTGTTGTTAGCGAGTTTCTCACACTCTCGTAACAAACTTCTGTGCTTCCAAGAACATGGTTGATGAAGTCCGCTGGAGTGAAAAAAATTTCTTCCATACATGCAAGCATGTTGTTCAGCTGGTTTACAAGACTTGCATGCATGATGGGCACGACAGCACAAAAGCTAGGACTCTTTCTTTGTTTTATACATTCTCTGTCATTGTTCTCTGCATTGTTAATATTTAATTATTATTTCTGTCACACAACAATACCATTTGTCTTTTTATAAACAATGTGACACCAGTTAATATTTCATTGCTCCCATTTCTTTTGGGATATTTCAGCGCGTTCAGAAGGCTTTTTCGGTGGGACAAATACTAGTAAACCACGCGCCACTACATGTTTTGCCAGTCGGCTGGGTGTGTAGAGTCCAAAGTTGCGGTGTTTGAAATAATGTTGTACGTATTTGGTTTGCGGCACTAAGTAACAGTATGAAGACTCTTACACACCCGCCGATGGTTTGGAGTCTGGGACAGGTCATGCAATTTTATGTGTATTGAGTCCATTTTCCTGAACAAAACCAGCATCAATAGATGAGCCAGTGCAACCACTATCCAAAAGTGCACGAGTAGCAATGCAATGACAGTCATCAACAGTTGTTAAGGAAACAGGCAAAAATAATAATTGTCCTGTTCCATGGATGTACTGCTTCAGTCCATGCAACTCTTGAATAGCTGCTGCTGCTGCTTCTTCAATGGATAATGTGTTTAATCGCTGGAGCACTGCATCAGTGACTTCAAGATAATGTTTTGGGTGTACTGCAATGTGAAACAATGCTGTGGCTTGTACTGGTGACTGGTCTTGTAAATGTTGGGCATACCAGATAGATGACCATGATTGTGCTGCAGGTACTTAGATTTCACAGAGTCCCCTTGGGTTACTAGCAGCACTTTAACCCTCAGATCTACCACTTTTATGCACCTCCATCTTTGGATTCAGGAGATTGTTGATTGCAACATGAGGCAGAGGGTCTATATCTGTTACCTTGTGTGCAGGTGATTTGAACCTCTTGCTCTTGAGGCATCTCTCAAACCTTCAGACTTTGGTTTCCGTTTCCCATGGACAAGAGCATAGGGTTGGGAATTTCACCTCCTGCCCATAGCTCATCATGCACTTCATTTGCTTCATCAACATCAAGTACTGAAAATCGATTTGAATTGTTCATATGCAACAATGTACAGGATGATGATGATGAAAACAAATACTTGGTCGACAAGGGTGTTGTCCATCTTCATTGTCGGTCTGTTGAAAACAAAAACAAAAAAAAAACAAAAAAACAAAAAACACTACTGCTCAGTGGTCCTTATACTGAGAAGCACCAGGTACAGTAGTTGTTCAATTTGGGTGGGCTGATCCATATAGTGCTCCACACACTTCGAGTGTTGGAAGTTTTGGGTGTGGGAAAGATGACCACCACCAAGTCTAAGAAGACCTAGCAGTTGGAGGGCAAAGAAAGAATAGTGCTGCACTCGAGGCAGCTAGCAGGAATAGACCAAATAGACTTGGGGAATAAGACAGTGTTCCAGGTGAACACAGTCAATCAATAATGTGGGAAGATAAAAAAATGTGAAACCTATCTGAGGCCTCAGAGGGAACTGGACATAAACTGTGAACTGGAAGCTGATTTTTTTTTTTTTGTAGCTCAAGTACAGGGGTTTATATAGGTTTCAGTGATTTGCATACTCCTTCATATGCAAAACTGTACTCCAGCCATAAGAGTAAGAAAATGATGGGGGTAAGGAAGGTCATAGAAGGTCATGGAAGAATAGGAGCTGCACTTCAGGGGCAATTACCAAGCATAAGCAAAAAATAGAATAGGATGAATAATAAGATTAGAGCATGAGTCATATGAAAGAGGGGATGATAAATCAAAGCTGTGACTATTACAAACCATGACATATGATGATAAATCCTCCTCAGTCAGCATTACCACATGCTTGGTGAGCATGACAAAGTGCTGTGCAGTAATGATCCAAGAGATATGACAATAGCAGATGATGCTGTGGGGGATAATAATAGAGCTGTGCAATGCTGCAATGCAATGATGGTGGGATGATCCAATGACCTGGTGTAGAGATGTCATGTGGTTGCCATGCAATATGTCGACATGCAGGGATCATAGGATATATACAGTCTGTGAAGCTCTTCGCCAACACAATAAGGGATGGTCATCTGCATAGGTTGGCTGATTTGTTTGCAATCTCTTGAATGAGTGGGAAGAATAGATTGGTGTAGGTGTTCATAGTTGTCATGGTGGTGAGGATTGAGCAGATAATGACTTGGAATGAATGGTGGAAGAAGTTGTGGAAGAGGATTGGGAATGATGAGGGAATGGATGTATAACACGTGGATTTCAAGATATTTGCACAACATGACAAGGTCTGGCTGAACATAGAGGTCATCTGGGAGTGTGATAGTCGAAGATGGGAGGGCATTGGAATTTGGGAATGTGAGAGAAGTGAATTAACCTTGTTGAATGTGGGACACTGAAAGAATGCCAAATGTCATAATGGTCTGGAAATAACTTGAGAATCACGAAGTTTGGAGAAATGAAAGAAGACAAAGGAAAATGAAAGAAGATAGATGTAAGGAGTGATATGGGAAATGAAGATTAAAATGAAAAAGCCATGTTCTCGCTACCAAACACTTTTGGTGCATGATAGCGCACTACCTTTCGACTGCTTCAAAAACCCAAACTCTCAATGGCACCCTTCTTTTCATCAGGATCAAGCTCCTCAAGCATCTGACAGATTGCCTAGGCATGATTTTTGCAACTCTGTGTAATGTGACTAGCTTGGCCACAACAATAACAGAGGTTGTTCTCTTGAGCATGCTGATGGCTAAGGTCCATAGGCTGACCACAACCTCTGTATGTGATTCTGCCACTATCAGAGCAGTCTCCCATAGACAATGAAGGTGGGTGTACATGAGATGTTGAGACCCTAGTAGGAGAATGATAATTTGGGTTTGGGGCTCTATGGCTAGCTCCTGCACTCTGATGAGAATGATGTTGTTCAAGGATCCTGCCCTTGACCAAAATCCTTTGTGTCCACTTCTCCAAATCACAGTAACCATACATTTCCAGTTTTTCGTCAACCAAATCAATGATGTCAAGATGGACATTAGTACAAAGGATATTGATGAGATGATCAGCAGTGGTAGTATTGGCTTTGATGTTGGTGTACTCTGAAGTAACAAGAATCTGCATCCAAAGAGTCAAAAACTCCTTGATGGGGATCTTCCCTTGCATAAGTATGGACAAACACTCCTGCGTGTCACAAAGTTCATTGATAGAGGAAACATGGCTTTGAGGTTTTTAACAAACAAATCCCAATCCCAATGAACTGCCAATGGTTTGGCCCTCTTGCAATCATAGGCTAATGCTGCCCACTCTCCTGCAAAGTCGGTTTTCATATAGGATAAGGTGAAAATGATCTTCTGTTTCGATGTCGGAGCAGCAGTATCCTGACTCTCAAAATACATCAGAATGTGATGGAACCACACCATAAATGCATCTTTCATCAGCCATAGTAGGTGTAATAGGGGTTGCAGATTTTTTGGTGTTAAAGCCAAAAACAATGAATAAAAACTTGTAAACAGTTGTATGAGTGTGTTGGTGATACTGAGGATTTGGAGAAGATTATTCGAGAGTTAGTTGAACTTGATAGGGCTAGTCATGGGCTGATGTAAACATTATGCTTTTGTCAGACATCTCAGAATTGAGGCGCAACTCAAACAACGACCAACAAAGACCTTGATACTGAAAGAATTGACCATTGGTGAGTGTTAATACAAAATCAATGCTAAGTAATACCTAGAATTGACCAGCACAATGTTAGAGAAAAGGAGAATGTACAACTTTCTGAAGACAAATGTTAAATGAACAAATGAGGACAAACATCACATCTCATGACGAAATGCAAGAAGGTTCATGACAACTTTCTTATATTGCATATGACACATCAATGACACGTGAGAATTTTAATGTGACTGGATTACTCAATATAGTAGTGTTACCTCATGTGAGGTTACTGTAATGGTGGTGGTGGCGGGTCACTGAACTAAAAGAGTTAGTGTCTAGAACTAACTGATTGCATGCCTCTTGATGTGATGGGCACAATGGCCATTGGTTGCACATGCTAAATATTGTAGATACTGATACCTAGGTTGTTCATGTTCAAATACACTATACTTGCCTATACTATCATTGACAGTCTAGTGATCAGAGGTGAGCAGACATGTGGGAGATGAGCTAGAATCAAATATATCTATGGGTATGTTAGCTTTCATGTGTATCATAAAAACAGGGGGAACTTTGACTCACATCTCATTCTGGTAAGAGGACTGAGATGCTCATTCTGATGAGCTAGTAGTTTTAACCTAGTTAGCATAGTGATAGGTAAATTTGTAGCATAAGAAAAATAAGATGGTTGCATATTGTGTACCTCAGCTGATGTCATCTCGTTGCTCCTCATGCATTCGGCTAGCACTCATCATGTCTCACTTTGACAGTCCCTGTTTGGACTTCATGCTGTCTTCTTACTTGAGGGTCTTATATGAAGATAAGACAAATAGTTGCCAACTCCTCAAGTTCACGGTCAACAGATTTTCTACTTCTCGGTTGATAACGTGTTGTTCATGGGTGGTCAAAGAGTAATTAGATTACCTTTTTGTTGAAAGAAAATGTCCTCCTGAATGTGTCTGTGGTTCCTTTGTATAGGAAGTATCTGTTAGGTATGTTACACCCTAGTAGGTCGTGTCTCAACCTATGAAAGTCTGTTTCAACTTGGTCATGTTCTCCTTGTTCGAGTCTCTCTTCCTGTAAAAGAGAGGGCTGATACACATAAAGCTTAGCTCAGATAGCAGTAAAGAAGTGTTATATAGTCAACCCCTGTAAGGTACTATGTAACTTATTGATTGATGTGTCTTAGTCTTACTTCAAGGCAACTGTTGGCCTGCACTTATCTATGTCTTGCCTGATCTCACTCTCAAATAGTGTGATAGGTGTAAAGTGGGAAGTTATATTTCATGGGTGCAAAATGGGCTCCTTGTATACCTTTTGGGAGACCAGATTACTAAGCATGATTCATCACATGGATTGGTAAGAATGTGCTTACAAACCAGGCCATTTGGTGTGTTGAGTCAGCTTGTTTACTAAGTAGTTTACAAATACAGTGTAGTCTTACAAAGCATGATGAATAAAAGACATGAGTCATCACATGGATTGGTAAGAATGTGCTTACAAACCAAGCCTTTTGGTGAGATGAGTCATTCTCTTTACTAAGTGGATTATAAATAAGGTTTCAAGTCTTACAAACCATGACGAATCAATGACAAAACATGATGAGTCAGGTTGAATATCTTACAAACCATGATGGATCAATGACAAAACATGATGAGTTAAGTTGAATCCTTACAAAGCATGATGGGTCAATGACAAAACATGATGAGTCAGGTTGAATCCTTACAAATCAGATTATTTCCCAGTCACATGACATGCTTACAAACATGTGAGGTGGCAAATGAGAAAGTCTGATGGCTGACTAAGCCTAGAAAAATAGAAAGATAGGTAAAAGCCACATAACAAACAGAAACAAATAGAGAATTGGGTCTGAGCCACATCACAAACAGAATCAAATAGAGAATTGGGCCTCAGACATAAAAGTCACAATACAAACAAACAAAAAATAAAAATAAAACAAATAGGGAATTGAGTCTGTGACATAAAAAATCAGAAAACAAACTAATGAATCAGGGAGAAATGATAGGGTCACTTTGTGATAGGATAGAGTACAGTTCATTATACTTTCCTTATCACCTGATATACACATGTCATGGTATGAATCACATACCATGCATGACAACGCCAGAATCCAACACTCCCCCTTGAGCGCTATCCAGGCTCATCATGCCACAGAGCTTCTGGAGCCGTGGATGAGGTAAGGCTTTGGTGAAAGCATCTGCAACGTTATCCTTGGTAGGACAGTAGGTGAGTGTGAACATGCCATTCTTAATGTGGGTGAGAATGAAATGGTATTGTAAGTTGATGTGATTGGTGTGAGACTAGAATTTGTTGTTCGAAACGAGTGTGATGGCAGCCTGATTGTCACAGTATATGGGGGTAAGAAGAATGGGAGACTCATACAGCTCTTCAATGAGCAGTTGCAGGTACAAGATTTCTCTTGCAACAGTTGTCAGTGCAATGTACTCAGCCTCAGCCATCAAGAGCGCTATAAGAGGTTGTTTTCGTGCACTCCATATGACTGGTCCACCATTTAGGAGCACAATGTACCCTGACATAGAGTGATAGTGGGGCTGTGAGGCCAAATCGGCATCTACATATGCCTCCAAGCCTCCGTCAGTTGTACCTAAGATAAGTCCGATGCTGGCTCTGTGCCCTTCAGATAGCATATAACATGCTTGGCTGCCTCCCAATGGGCCTGTCCAGGATTTCACATAAATTGTGACAGGGTTGCAACAGAGAAGGCAATATCCAGCCTAGTGCTCGTAGCCGCATACATCAACAAGCCTATGGCCCACTGATAAGGTACATCACACATATCCTCAAGCTGGGTATGAGTAGCAGGGCATTGAGAGTCAGATAGGATAGTGTCAGCTTCCATGGGGGTCTGTACACCCTTGGCATTTGAGAGTTGGAAATGTTCAAAGATTGTGTCAACATAGGAGTGCTGGGACAGTGTTATGGTGCGAGTGATACAATCTCGAGTTACCTTCAAGCCAAGAAGCCAGTGAAGCTCACCCAGGTCAATGATTTCGAAATGATCCTTCAACTGCATCTTAATGTGAGCAAGCTTGCTTGACATTACTGCCATGTCATCCACGGATACAGTAATGACTGTGTGTTCATCCTGCGAGCGCTTAAAATAGACCACTTGGTCCACTTGCAATCATGTGAAACCCATCTCTCTGAATGCTCCAGCTAACTCTTCCAACCACTTTTATCCTGCCTGCTTCAACCTGAGCAGACTCCTCAACAACTTCAAAACCTTTTCCTCTTCTCCCTTCTTCAAATATCCCAGTGGAGCTCTCATATAGATAGTCTCCTTGATCTCCACATAGAGGTATGCACTCTTGATATCCACTTGATGGATTTCCCAGTCCTGCTGGGCTGCCATAGTGAGTACAGTCCTAATCATAGACATGTTCAACGTGGGCACAAACATCTTGAGATAGTCATGGCTGTATTACTGGTGTTGTCTATTTGCGACAAGTTGAGCTCATAGCTTGAGCTTCTGACCGTCAGGGCCACGCTTCATAGCTAGGACAAAATGGCAAGGAATGATGTTAGCACCAGATGGTTTGTCAACAACTTCCCACGTTCCAAGCTTCTCTAGTTGGCTGATCTCATAATCTATAGCTTCTTGTCACTCCACTGCATCTGGGCCATTTAAGGCCTGGCCAAGGGTAGGTTCTGCTTCTGTGACTGCCAGGGCATATTGTTACAAGTGAGTTATCGCCTCTTCATCTGCTAAGTCTGATTCTGTAAGCTCAAACACAGACTTGGTTGTGAGAGTCACTCTCTCTCCTTTGTTAAGTGCTGTGCAAACAACTTCTCTGCAGCCTTGCAGAGAAATGTTGGGTCTTGCTATACCTAGCTGCTATGTCCAAAGAAACAATGTTCGACCCTAAAGGGTCTCTGCTCCAGGCTCAGTGCTCACAGAGAGGAAAACATCAAGAAAAGACAGGAGACTTCAGACTGATACTAGTACTGGGTCAAAGGTTCACTGGATTATGTCAGCAGTAAGAGTACCAACATAAAGTAAGTAAAACACCAATTGTGAGGCCAGCACCAGAATGTTCAGCACAGCGCCAAATAATAGCCTAGAGGTGGCCAAACTCTAGTGGATCTTGGTGCAGGTGGTGCTTGAGGTGGAGCAGATGGTCTGGTGGGAGTTGTGGGAGGTTGGGAATGGGAGGAGGCCTGAATGTTTGGTGTGTTTTCATTCTGAACAGCGCTAATTGGTCTAGACTCCCCCTCGTTCAGGCCTACCTTGTCTACTGCAACTTCCAGCGGTTCAAAAGTCACATTCCATTCAATGGAAATCCAACAATTGAGCAGCCAGTACACTCTATATACTTTACTCTCACCATCCACACCCACAAAGATAGCCTCCTCCGCCCTCACTTCATGTTTACCTGCATCCTGTAGGTGAACATACAGCTTGGAGCTGAACTCATGTGCTCGAGCCAGGTTAGGCTTGGCCTTATGCACCAGCTCGTACAGCATGTGTTCTGGGATGGCCTAAATGGTAAGCAATTTTTGAGCCATGTGGCGTAATTGATCACTTTGGCCCATAGGTACTTGGGGAGGTCCTTCACTAGGAGCATAGCTCAAGTGTGCTCTACAAGAGTTCGGTTGAGACGTTTGGCAACACTGTTTTTCTGTGGCGAGTCATGTATGGTAAGTTGTTGTTTGATGCCTTGATCCCGAAGGTACTGATTGAACTCTGTGCTCATACTCTCCCCCTTGATCCAACTGAAGTTCAGTCATATGGGTGTTGAGGTGTTGGCATGCGAGATTTGCCTGATACCCTTTGAAGGCTGTGAGCACTTCACTCTTCAGCTTCAAGAACTGGACCTTTATCTCCCATGAGAAGTCATCAGTAAACTGATATAATATGAACAGCCTCCCAAGCACGTAGTCTGAGCAGGCCCCCATAAGTCCGTGTGGACTATCTCGCCATAGTTGAGTGCTTGATCCTTTGTCTCCTTTGGAAATGGCTGACGGGTGGCTTTAACCTTGGTACATGCATTGCAAAACTTGGGCTCAGAAGATGCATCCAAACCCACTCCCTCCACAAGACCCTTTTCCACCATATGTTTGACTGCAGCCTGTGAAATGTGGCCTAGGACTCAATGCAGTTTGGAAAGGGTAAGTTTGCTCTTTGCAGTGTTAGTGGTTTGTTTTGGACCATGGTTCCTTTTCCTCTTCTGGTTAGGTCCTTGTCCTTCTTTCCCACCTCCAGGCCTCCAGCAGTCCATTTTGTAGTGACCCTTACAATCACAGTTGAAACATGTAACATCTGGGTTGGATTGGGTGGAGTTGCTCGAGGTTTGAGGCTTGTTCTGAGCAGTTTTTGCTGATAGTGCAGAGTTAGTACCCTTCTGTGTAGGTCATCATTCAGTAAGCAATCTATGCTCATACTCTTCTCATATAATGTTAACAAGCTCATAGGGACTAAGAGGCTTCAACATAATTTTCGCAGCAGCATTGATTGAGGAGAGGAGTGGTCAATATGATTTGGGGAGTGAAGCTAATATTATGGCAAAGAAATCTCTATCTTCAATTTTGGCTCCCATACCAGCTAGGGATTTGCACAGGTGAAGCAGTTCGCTAAAATGAGCCTTCACATCTTTGCATCTCGTCTCCTGCAGGCAGTGGTGCAAGTCAATCTGGACTAGTTCCATTTTACCCTCATGAATGTCACATATCTTGGCCCAGATCTTCAAGGCAAGCTCGAGCTTCTGGACATGGAGCAGCATCCTGTCGGTAATGGTGTTGAATATTTGTTGTTTAACCAGTGAGTCCTTCTGGAAAAACTCATCTATTTGTTTGTCTAACACTTCAATCTTGCTCTGCATAGCCACAGTGCCATCTGATTTGGTGGGTTGACTGGTCTTTGTGTCAATCGCATAAGGAACAGGTTTTGTAGCACAACGGTCGGCATACCGCATCAGGCCTCATGTACCAATCGCCGTCAATGTTCTCTCCTTGTAGATTATCCAATTTGTGCCATCTTTGGCAAGCTTGGGGACATTGAATAGGGCGGAATTGGTGCTGGGTAGAGTGGAATCCATTTTGGCCATGTCAGGGCTCATAACCTCTAGTGATCAGAGGTGAGCAGGCATGCAGGAGATGAGCTAGAATCAAATATATCTACAGGTATGTTAGCTCTCGTGTGTATCATAAAAACAGGGGGAACTTTGACTCACATCTCAGTCTGGTAAGAGGACTGAGATGCTCATTCTGATGAACTGGTAGTTTTAACCTAGTTAGCATAGTGATAGGTAAATTTGTAGCATAAGAAAATAAGACAGTTGCATATTGTGTAGCTCGGCCGACGTCATCTCGTTGCTCCTCGTGCGTTCGGCTAGCGCTCGTCATGTCTCACTTTGACAGTCCCTGTTCGGACTTCGCGCCGGAATCCAACAGACAGCACTGCGAATATGCACTTTCGGTCACTCTGATGTAGTTCTGGCCCTTTGTGATGCGCAACGCAATGATCAATATCGTTCAAGAAAATAAACACGCAACTAGAAGGCTTGTCAATTCTGTTCTTGGCGCCTGTAAAGACGGTCAGGTGAGAAGAAAATGGTCTGGATCTGCTGGAGTAGGGAACCACGGATGGTAGGCTATCATCTGACAAGGTCATTGACGGGGCTTTCAATGAAAAAAGACGTCGGCTATCTATAATCTGCACGAGGCAGGTATGTCAGCGCGCGGTGAGAGTTCATTCCGCCTAAACACGTACTTAGACCCACGATGTAGAAACAGCTATGCGTGTCATTATACATACTTGCGTAGTGATCGCATGAGTACGCAGCATCGATATCAGATGCGCTTCGGTCGACTTAGCACGGCCGTCAGTGGTCTGAAAATACGTGCGGATAAAGAAAAGGGGCGTGTATGTGGGTTTTGGAACTGTTGGCAGAAGCTTAAATTTTGTGGCGTATATGCCTCGTACGAACTGAACCATTGCAAGTCGAGGTTTGTGAATCACGCTGATTTCTGCCTTTGACCTTACGCTGAGATGCGAACTGAAGATGTGAGCGGCAACTGTGGAGGCAAATTACTACACGACTCGAACAGCAATTGAACTATACGTAACTGGGTGGATTAAGTATGATAAATATTCTCATGCTTGTTGGATGGCGATGTCTACAGGAAGATACAGGTTGACAGCTGTAGTCAATTTAATGTTCTGGACCTGTAAGTCAAAGTCATCGGAGGCAGCATACTGACGTACATAATTAATGGAATGGGTCTAACTCCTAGGAACTGTGCTTGGTTTTCTGAAGAGATTAAACTCTGATCTGAGTCTGATGCAAAAATAAAGTTGACTGCTGTGGCGCCGTATGTTT
>QFEN01000381.1:14539-28288 GCA_003316125.1 Auricularia polytricha
AGTGAGTGGACTTGGCCGTTGGCTAGCTGTGGATCTGAAATGAAAATCACGTGCAAACAATGCGGATAATGATTTAAAGCCGAGGAATGGATCATTTCCATTTACTTTAAGTACTTACGCTCTCAAAGCTTCAACACTCGTAGATGCTATGTCTGCTGCATTTCGAATCTCTCCAGCCCTATGGGACAAGATTCACCACTTTGCAAGCTTTCCCCAGACAGGCGGTATGTCATCTGATATCCTCATAATCCATTACCCCGGATCTCTAATTTTTATCTATAGTCTCGCTGCAGCAGATGGTGCTCTTCGGTCAACACCCAAGCCAGGGAACTCTCCTCAAGGCGAGCCAGTTCCTCTCAGGTAACCTCAATCTTTCTCTACATTCAACTGGCTCTAACATCATTGTCCACCCTCAGAGGAGCTGCCCGTCCGCCTCGCCCATCGTGTCAAGGAGCTCGACCAGCTTCCACACAATCTCAGTGACATGCCTTCAATACGAAAGGTCAAGAACTGGTATGCCCAGTCCTTTGAGGTCCGTCACTCCCAATATTCTTTAGCTCCACTTCTCCTCACCGGATCTTATTCAGGAGCTCATCAACTTTCCCCCCGTCCAACTCCCACAAAACCTTCGTCAGCATCTTTCCTCAACAGGCAAGGATATCTTCTTACCTGACAGCACCCCAAACCCAAGTCTCGCCGCCCTCCAGGACCACGATCACCCTCTCTTCAACTTATCCCATCTCAAGGGCAATGCGAATGGCATCGGTAACGTCAAGCTCAGGGTCCCTTTGGAGCGCAGGTCCGTACCCAATTAATACCCCCAGAATCCACACATACCATGCTCACTTAGTACAAGATATTACGCTAAGTCGTCGTCCATCGACTGGCCACCTTCCGTTCTCGACTACAATGCCCGTTTCACCCGCATGCTCGAGGCAATAAAACGCAGGCACGACCCTACAGTCACAACAGTCGCACAGGGTGTCCTAGAATGGAAGCGCAGTCAGAACGCAAAGAACATCGGCCTTGACATACAGGCCTGGCTTGATAGATTCTACATGAGCCGTATTGGCATCCGCTTTTTGATCGGCCAACGTCTGTTATTCTTAGCTCTTATCCTCACCATCATCTAATTTCCGTTGCGTTTCCTCAGACGTCGCACTAAACACACAACAGCCACACAAAGACTATGTAGGCATCATCTGCACTAAGGCTGTACGTTGTCATTCTCTCTCCTTCCCTTTTCACTAACCCCCCTCCTTCACCGCAGAATGTACACGACATCGTACAGGAAGCCATTGAAAATGCCCGCTTCGTCTGCGAGGAACACTACGCCATGTTCAAAGGCCCTCCCGTTCAACTCATTTGCCCTCCCAACCTCATCTTCCCCTACGTCCCAGGCCATCTCTCCCACATCTGTTTCGAACTCCTTAAAAACTCCCTCCGTGCCGTCGTTGACCGTTTCGGCCACGATGCACAAGACGATAAACCATACCCGCCCATCAAGGTCATCGTCATCGAGGGAAAGGAAGATATCACTATCAAAATCACCGATGAGGGCGGAGGAATCCCGCGTAGCGCAATTCCCCTCATTTGGACCTACATGTATACGACTATGACGGGACAGAGCATTGATCAGGACTTTCAAGCTAGTGACTTTCAGGCTCCGATGGCAGGATTTGGGTATGGACTGCCATTGTCGAGATTGGTGAGTGGCGTGCGCGTTTGTCGGGGGCTTGCGCTGATGTATGTCGTTGACAGTATGCAAGGTATTTTGGGGGTGACTTGAGGTTGATATCTATGGAGGGGTATGGGACGGATGTGTATATACATCTCAATAGGCTTTCGAGTAGCAGGGAGCCTCTCCCGTAATTCGTGTGCGCCTGGTTGATCTTATTGGTAGTGGGAAGAGCTATGTACACTCATGGGGAGGGACCTAGATTCACTCGATACTTGATACTGACTGTAACTTAGCGGCTCATTCTCAGAACCAGACAGACCTTATGATACTGTATCATTAGTGCAATGTATGCATTCGTATCAAAGCAAAATGGAAAACAGAAATACAAAAAAAAACAGCAAGGAATCTTGATTGGTGGCAGAGGAGCTCATGATATGCGAAGGGACATGGATCAATGAGAAGGAACGACTGTCTTCATTGTGTTGGGGTCTGACTAGTACAGGAGATCCACTCAATGATGGCCCATGTCTTGGGCCCAGCAGCTGACAGTTGTCTGGTGAGACCTTGTGAGAATGCATCGTTAGTACAATCTGCATGTACATTGCACTGTAGCAGAATTAAAATGAATCCAAAGTTGGTGGTACCACAGAGCAAAAACTCATACAGCGACAACACAAAGCAGAGCTTGTCGGACAGCGTACAGATGATGAATGTCGAGAGCTAAGCAGGGCCAGATGTCTGAGCCCGTGTGGGAATCAAGAGCCTCGGAATACTGACAAAATCTGTGTAGAGAACCCGACCGTCCCCATAGTGCTGTAGAGCTCGTGTGGCTACCCATGCGCGTCCGGTCCATGCATGCGATCACGAGACCCTGTTTGTCGAGACTAAAGGCAACACTACTTGTGGACATGGACGTTGGAGACGCTCCGAGTCAGCGCTCGACACTCACTATGTGGTGTCACTGTTAGTACAACTCCGAGCCTTGTTCGGTTCCGACATGAAGTGAGATTCAAGCTTCAAGCACCCGCAGCCAAATACCCCATGGCAAGTCGGACCAACCTAATCATTCAGTATCTATGTCATTACGAGGTCTTTTCAACGCACAAGTACCCCATGTGACAAATTGATTAATAGAACAGTCAGATACGTTCCATGCCGCAGCTCTTGCGCGTCTGTTTCGAACTCCTCAAAAACTCCCTCCGTGCCGTCGTCGAGGGCAAGGAAGATACCCCCATAAAATTCACCGACGAGGGCGTGGAAATTCTGGGTAGCGCCATTTTCCCCATTTGGACTTGCATGTAATGCACATGACTATGACGGGGCAGAGCCTAGGAGAGCATCGATCAAGCGTGATATCAGGTTCCGATGTTTTGGGCTGCCGTCGTTGAGATTGATGCATGATGCATGATGAGTGACATGCGCGTTTGTCGAGGGCATGCGCTGATCGTGTCGCGACAGTATTTGCGAGGGATTTGGGGTGATTTGAAGCTATGATGGAAGGGCCCGGCAAGTATGGGACGGATCATCTAGCTCGGCAGGAGGGAGCTCCGCAGTCTGTGCACCTGGGGTTGATCTTATTAGAGGAGCTGACGTACACCATATGGGAGCGACCTAAATCCACTCAATACTGACCATAATTGACTGGCTGGACCAGACGAACGACAGATCTTATGACACTGTATTATTAGTGCAATATACACGGTACCACAGCAGAATCGAAATGCAAAAAAAAGAAAAGGGATCATGAAGAAGAAAGGACTCATGTACAAGGACAACACAAAGCAGAGCTTGTCGGACAACGTACAGATATTTACATGTTGCATGTGTGTGTAGCAATAGCGATGTTGGGTGTAACGATAGCGTGTGCGATGCGAGAAACAGGATTAGAAGAGAAAACCAAGCAAGGGTGTATTGACACTGTGTGTCCGTATGGGAATCAAGAGGATACTAACAAAATCCAGATCACCCAGGCCCATCCTCAGAGTGCCATGTACGCTTGAGCGATGTTGGCACGGGTGTGTGAATTGCAGGATTCATGTGTAATGATGACGACGACAATGCAGGGCTCGTGTGGCTACCTATGAGCGTCGTCCAGTCGGCACTATCGTGTGGATGAACCAACGTCGGATGTTGATGCTGTTGCTGTTGCTGTTGATGGTGGTGTTGCTGCTGGTGTTGATGGTGGTGTTGGTGCTGCTGTTCCTGGTGGTATTCCGGACCACGCACCTCCAGCGCATCAACCTCCTCACACAACCTCTGATTAGCAAACCGCAACTGCTGCAGCTCATACTGCCAACTACTCCCCCGCGCGGTATCTAGTTCCTCGAATACATCATTGGCCTCGGCGTGAATCAGTGTATTGGAGCTGCTTGATGTGCTGAGCACCGTGATTTGTATGACGAGCTGGTGAGCGGGTGATGGAGAGGGTGTTTGGGAGGGCGTCGAAGTTGGGGTTGGGGCGGGTGGCCGGTATATTACGAGCCGCACGTGTACGGTGCTACGATCTTTGCGCAGCATTGTGCATACCATTGCAGACGGCTCGCCATCCGCATGTCCACGTACCTGCACATCATCTCCATTTACGCGCTGAATTGCCGCCTCCACATGACCTCGATCCCCACCAATAACCATTGCACCCAAAGACTTGCCGATAACCTCACCAACGCTCCATCCAAGCATATCACGCACGCTGGCGCTGGTGACGAGCACGGTCCCATTTACGCTCACCATGCCCCATACCTCCTGTTCGCTGAGCCCACCGGCACAGGCGACCGAGCGCCAGCTGAGCGAGGGCATCCATTTGCCACGACCGGAGAGGATGATGGCTTTGCGTCCTTTGCCAGGTTCGACATGAAGGCGCCCACGGCATTCGATCCAAGCGTATGCAGAAGATTTGGCGCGGGCGCGGAAGAGGAGATCGACAGTTTTGGGTTGGCTGGCCAGGTTTGGTGAGCTAGGTGGGATAGGGGAGGTGGTGTCGGATGGTGGGGTGTTGGGCGTGATGGAGGACTCTTTGAGCTCGCGCATCAGTGGGACGAGGTCTGCGGGGTGGCAGTAGTCGGATATACTCTTTCCGACGAGCTCCTCGGGTTCGTAGCCAAGGACGAGGCGCACGCTCGGAGCGACGTAGAGGAAAGCACCTTTGAGACTGAGAACGACGATAAAGTCGGGGGATTTTTCGAGGAGGAGCATGTGGAGGAGCTGGTTGCCGTCATGTGTGTCAGGTTTGTCAGGGGTGGCTGTAGACGGGGGAATATTGACGCTCGTGGAGAGGGGGACCGAGGAGGTAAATTTGGTGTCTGTGATCAGACTACGCAAATCTTTGCTTAGTACGCTGTTGGACGGTAATGTGAGTCGACCTCTCGTTGGGGGCCCGAGTGGGGATGGGACCGGTGCGCCTGCGCCCACGGTATAATTGACGATGTAGCTCCCATCGCGCAGTTTCTGCAAGATCGCATTGGGTTGCTCTGTGAGATCGACCTGGAAGCCGACGTGATAAACGACCTCATCCGCCTCTTCTGGACGGTTCGATATGCCACCCCTGAGGGGGATCACGGTGACGAGATTGATGAAGGCCTGTCCGCCTTTGCGGTAGTTGATGATACTGGTTTGGCACTCCTTATCCGCGGAGAGGGACTTTTTCAAATGCGCCACAGCATCTGGTGCGACGAAGCGACGCTCCTCGCCCTTCTGTACGTTTCCATCGGGGGACTGCAGGAAGCGACAATTGCGACCGAGTACCTCGTGTTCAGCGTAGCCTGTGAGGCGATAGAAAGTGGGGGAGGCGTAGACGACGGGGCAGTCATGGCGACGAACATCGACGACAGTAAAGGAGCAAGAACTGTCAACGGGGCCGAGGACGATATTTGGGTAGGGACGAGAGACTACGCGAGAGAGGAGGGAGAGAAGGTCGAAACCAGAGGAGGAGTAGACAGGCAGACCTAGGGGAGACGGGGCAGAGAAACTAGTTGTAGCGTTGAATTTGAGGATGTCAGCGGCTGTGAAGGAGGTAGTTTGGATTGGAGGTAGTGGGGGTTGGTGAGAATAGTCGACCTGGGGATATGGTATCGAATGAGGAACATTCGAATAGGCATCATAGCAAGTGCTCGATTGCGCATTGCTGGCACTAGATGTTGCCTCTACGCTAGCGTGGCGCCTCGACTGAGAGGAAGAATGAAAACTATACAAAAAATAAGCAAGACAGGATATCGCAGGTTTTAATTTGGATGTACTCACGGGGCAAAGCCATTGTTCGCAAACCAGGATGAGGCATACGAACTTGGGCTGTCAAGAAGACCAGCTGGTAGGACTTCCGCACCACCACCTGGAGCTAATATTGGAGGTCCATTGTACATGAACTGAGGTATCTGAAACTGTAGACCATTAGAGTATCCATGACCATCGACGGTGTAACGGTCATCGCTGTAATCGCCATAGTGATTAGAGCACTGCTGACTCCGCTGCGGCTCATCATGTGCTAAATAACGCTCAAAGGGCATGGTGGGCGGTCTTGAACAAGATCATCCAAGAGGAGCAGAACTTAAAAGTAGATTTTGGGTGTTGGTAGAAGAAGCGTTGAAGCATCCGCCTTTGGATGTTAGGTGCTTGTAATTCACGTTAACCTAACGTTATACAACCGGCTGGCCGCCATCAACGGTCTACTTTTTACCTACTGCAACCATTAAGTTTACCTCACGAACACTGCGTGTAATCCACGTTTAACTCCACTCATTTCATATTAACAAATCGCACCATGTCCCTACAATGCAGTACATAAGAAACACCTCCGACTCGGGTGTCTCTCCTGTAACGAAATCCTAGCATGCAGGCTGTTAATCTTTGCCCTTGTTCCCCTAACCATCACCCACGTTGGATGATGTAGTGAATAAAAGGGCAAGTATGTACTTTGTCAATCAATCCATGTCCTCGGTGTGAGAAAAAAATGATACCAGTGCATATCTAAGCTTTGAACTGTGAACGCAAATTCTGCTCCAACAGGCCCTAGGTCGAATAAACTGTACATAACCTCATCCCTGCACGTCATAGGCGTCAATTTAAAATATCACAGAATCGCGTAAAATGATACCCACTGCAAACCTCTTTCTCATCACGGCCCACATTAGTAAAGCCCCACTTCTTCGACACAATAATCTTCTGACGACCTGGGAATTTTTACCGTTCGCGACGGAGAGCCTCCTGGATGGCCGCAGAGTTTGACTCCTTGCGAGAGGATGATCTGGCTGATGTTTACGCGCCCAAGCACCACGCATATCAGTCTGAAGCCTGAATGAAACCACAAAAAAAAGTAAAACGTACAGCACGAATTCATACCCCAAATCACAAACCTATCAGCGCCCGCGCAACTCAACATATGAATCACGTGAAATGGGTGGACTCGCACACGCATGTAGAACGAATCCTTGCCAGAAGTCTTTGTAACGTACTTGTTGGCACAGATGTGGGCTGCTTCGGGTGCCTCAGAGCTCAGAGACGAGATGGCAGCAGAAATGGAACTCGTCGACAGAGGCACGCTTACAGCCGAGGTCGAAAATACTGATCTGTAGGGGGGAGATTGAGCATGTCAATGAAGAAGGGTGGACGAACGGACCTTGGGTCCAGGTACACCGCGGTTTTACCGCGATTTGGGGTGGGTTTTGTTCTTACAATCACAGTAGCAGCGGGCGGGACGGCGACTTATTGTGATAATCCGTGGTAGAATTGTAGTCAGTACTTGCGTGGTCTTCCAGAGTCACATCCAAGGTGATAGTATAACATCCATCCTGATCAATAACAATCCAACACTCTTTCAAGGTCAAATCAACCCCAGTGTCTGAGCGTCATCCGACGAGCGAAAAAGCGGCACTCACATGTTACATAGTAAGTTGGGATGGGTGGAAGCTGAGCCCTTTTTATCTCAAGTTGAACGGGAAATCGAATTCGGTAATACCCAACAGATGACAAACCAGACTCGGCGAGCGCCGCATGAGAGCTGTGCTGACGTAATGTACGGACGTGCCTCCAGTGAAAATCGGACAGTGTAAGAGACATACATGAGAGTGCAGCGTACCCTGCCGACATACGATCTGGACGAGAAATCCAAAATTCACGACTTCAAGAACATGTTCTGTCATCATTGCGACACTGACTAATGTTACAAACAAAAAATGAAGGGGTAAACGATATCCGTACCTCAAGGACCGGGAGGGATTGATGGAACGACGCTTTTACTAGAGCTGTACCCGAGTCTTGAATTTCGTGATTGAATCTTGGATCGCTTTCTTTTTCTCTCTCACATACATCTCTTGGTATTGTGTCGATCCCTGCCATCCTGCCCATGCCGTCTCGTTCAACGCACCCCACCATTCGTCTTTGAATGGGTGTCCTGGTGCACCAGCATAACCCCAAGGCTTGGACGTGTACGGCTGCACGAACGGATTGAGCACCGCCACAAGGCCAGGATGAACTGGCCCTGTGAAATGCACGACTCCAGGATCCTTCATGTCTCCCAATGCCAAAGCCTCTCTGTCAGCCGAGTCAGTCTCTGCGTAGGTTCCGAGTCCCTGCGCATTCCAGCTCAGGCTCACCTCGGCCCAATCACCAGCGAAGTGCGCATTCAGTACATCCTGATCGGCATAGCGAGCCTCTTTCATCTCACTCACCCGAGCCTCAAGCTCAGACAGATGTGTTCTTGCCTTTGCTAGGTCAACCAGGAGCATGCCTGCGTTGAAATACCGCTTTTTCGTGACGTCATCGTGACCCATCGGGAATCCAACATCTATCGCTGCACCAATCGAGGAGCCCTTCAAATCAGTGTCCCACAGCCCTTCCAGACTCTTGCGCACCAGCATGTCTGCGTCTAGGTACAAAGCCCGCTCCACTGGCAATATCTTCATCATGTCAATCTTCGCCCAGGCTACGCCTAATTCCGCAGTTAGACTTTCAGTTGGAAGATTCAGGAATGCTAGGGTAATGTCACGCCGCTCGGGAACCGACGACTTGATATCTTCTCTGTCTTTGACGCAAAGTCCACAGTCCACAATATAAATTGTCATACGTCCTGCGGTCTTCTCGATGGCGCTGCGAATCGTGACGGCTGCTGCCATCGCATATGAGGGGTCGATGGCGAGGACTAAATAGATCCCGCAGCCCAGTGCGCTTGCGAAGCGTTTCTCAGCACTCTCTTCTATGAGGAATCCGATCCGCATCTCCCGGGTCTTCTTCAAGATCAACTGGTACTGCTCTAGATCTTTAGATAGAAGCTCATACTCCCCTGCATGAAGCGCAAGGAATGCATCAATGCCGCGGCGGGGATGATGCACACTTTCAACGGGCTGCTCAGGCCAGTTATAATCGTCGAAAATGAATATGCATCCCTCGCGCGCAAGACGCCATGCAAGTTCTGCATCCAGGAGCGTATCATCTGCACGGTGCGACCCATCCACGTACACCCAGTCGAATCCAGCGCCTGCGTCCCGTGTTATCTCCTCTTCCAAGAGCGCATAAAGTGCGGGGACGCTGAACTGGGGGAGTATGCGAAATGGGCGACCCGTTCGCGGGAGATTTTGCGAGAGCTTGCGGTGGCGCTCACGTCCCGCGGGAGTACGCATAAGATCGCAATGGTCGATACAGACTATCTCACCGCCTTGAGCACAGAGCGTGGTGAGCAGAAACACTGCTGAGCGTCCTTCCCAGGATCCGATCTCTAGGATACGTGGCTCAGGGGAAGTCACTAATGGGAAGAGGCTTTTCCAGGATGGAATATTGTGGCTAAACCAGTCTTGTGTTGGCGTAAACTCGTATTCGTTTGTAGATGCAGACAGATCAGTGACTGTGGATGTAGACATCTTTAGCTGCAGCTGATAATCAACGTGAGCATCCCGATATGCGTGCGAGGAGTGGAGCTGACCTATGGGTACAGAAGGTGTTATGAATTAGTCCTGGTGCTGTTTCTTGACGCCCTCTGAGATCTGTGATTTATACCTGCCTCCAAATAGCAGGAGTCCATTAGGCCATCGTGTCGACTGTTTTGTCAATTGATCCCTCACCTTTGGTCAAATCCTGTTAACTTTAGGTGGAAGGTCTATAAATCTTTGGGAGATTCTGAGATGGTGGGCTTATCGGGATAACTGGAATTCCATGATAGTGACTACTAGTATCATCGCATTAAATATACCCTTATTTACATACATTTGGGCCCGTTGATCTCACTATACTATATAAACCATACGATCATTACGATGCCCTCCTTGTATCTTATTTCCCCTTTCCCCACCATATCAATAGACGCGCGCATACGCATTTCGTGTTGTCCATCCTCTCTGTTACATCATCAATAGAGAAAGTGCCTACAGTCTTCCCTGACTCGGTTGAACTAGCTTCGACTTGGTAAGTTATACACTTTTCCTCGAGCTGGTGGGTATGTTTCTGAACCATGGCATAGAGCGACCCAACCAAGCTATGGCGACAACCGGCGGCCCGCGTAGATTCCTCGTTACCGGCGGAAATGGCTTTATTGTACGGGCCTTTCGTTATTTACATGACTAAACGTTGATTGCGAATTTTGCTACTAGGGTTCATATGTCGCAAAGGCATTATTTGAGAAGGGGCACTATGTTCGCATCACAGATATCAAGCGGACCTCATATTTTAACGAGTGCATCTCGAATGAGGTTCTCGTTGGAAACCTCTGCGACCTGTCATTTTGTGAAAATGCTATTCAGAGCATGGACACAATCCTGCATTTTGCCGCGACAATGGGTGGCATGGGTGCAATCCACGAAGCCAATGATTTCGTTATATACAAGGACAATTCCACAATGACATTCAATCTCGTACATGCCGCTGTACACCGGGGTGTTCAGCGTTTCTTCTATGCATCCTCTGCCTGTGTGTATCCGACATCCTTGCAGCACCATGGCATAAACCCCGTATCCCTCCGCGAGCAGGATCTATGGTCTTCTGGAGCCCCAAACCCACAGGGCCTCTACGGTCTTGAAAAGCTAAACTCTGAGCTGCTTTTGATGCAGTTTGCTGAGAAGATGCAGATACGCATTGCTCGATTTCATAACATTTTTGGCCCATATGGTGCATGGGCTGGCGGGCATGAAAAAGTGCCCGCTGCACAGCTCAGAAAGGCGCTCGCTGCCCAAATGGATCCCACCGCCCAACATGATATCGAGATCTGGGGAGATGGGAAGCAGCGGCGAAGCTTCCTTTACATCGACAACTGTGTCGAAGCTATCCTCCTTCTCATTGAATCCGACTGCAGCGAACCAATTAACATTGGATCTGACTGTTCAGTGGCCATCAACGATCTTACGAGGATCGCTGCGCAATCTGCAGGCATGAACATAGGAGACATTCATTTCAGATACGTGGATGATTCTCGCCCCATCGGTGTCTATTCCCGCAACTCGAACAACGAGTTCATTATGAAGTCATTGAGCTGGACTCCGAAGATAACCCTCGAGGCCGGTATGATGAAAACTGCAGAATGGATCAGAGGTGAAATGGAGAAGATGCTCAACTGCAACAACAGCATTGCCCGGACAGAGCTGTTGCGCAGCTTTAAAACGAGCAAGGTCGTATACTTGAATAAGCCCACCATTACATTCGCTATCTTACTTCCCATCACATCCCGTGGTCTCGAGGGACCTGAGAAGAGCCTCAATAACCTTCGAACATTTGCACAGTCCCTTGCACGCACTACATGGCGTGACACCCGTGAGCTTGGACTTGTCCACTTTCGGGTGAAGATATACTTGGGAATTGATGCAGACGACGATTTTCTCCTGCGCCCCGCAGGAAACAGCGAAAAGTTAAACATTGAATCACTCTTATTAGAAGAGGGAATCACAGATGTTTCCACTGAGATCTGCGATGTACCCCGTGGTCATGTCTGTGCAATATGGCGCCAGTGTGCACACCGGGCTTGGCAGGAAAAGGCAGACTATTTTGTGCTAATGGGCGATGATGTCAATCTCTTCGACGAAGGTTGGATGAGAGACATCCACGAACAGTTCACGTTGATTGCACAGCACGAGCATGTACCTCAGGGTATGGGATGTGTCGCGTTCACGGATGTGACTTTCCCCGGAATGCCCACGTTCCCCGTTATTCATCGCACTCATATGGACATTTTTGATGGCCAAGTCATACCCGAAATTTTTGTTAATCAAGATGGGGACCCGTTCCTCTTCCAACTGTACCGAAAATGGGGCTGCTCTCGAATGATACCATCAAGACTTTCTAATGGAATTGGCGGAAGTCTACCTGCACGCTACACTCAACAACATGCAGATGGATGGACATTCGGTCCATTGGACGAGGCAGCATCAGTGCTGGAAGCATCGTTGGCGACGTCTTTCCCGCCCGCTGCTCGCAAGATGACGCTGGACATCATTATTCCAAGCTACCGCGTTCAGCTCCCTTTCCTCGATCCCATTCTCGCCCTCGAGGAGTCTCCAACTTGTGAAACCATGTTCATAATCATAATCGACAACCCGCACTCCCCGAAAATCACCGAGCTAGAAGCAAAGTATGCTCATCGGCCAGACGTCCGCATCCGCGTCAATAAAAGTAACCTTGGCGCCTCGGCGTCACGCAACAGAGGCATGAAGGAATCTGCCGCGGACTGGATTTTGTTTCTTGACGATGACATAACACCTCAAGCTGACATTCCGATTGAGGCTGAGAAAGTCATTCGTTCGAAACCGCAGGCTGCTGGTTTCATTGGAAACACCTATTTCCCTGTTGCCAGCACCATCTTCACCAACGCCGTTCATCTTGCTGGCGTGACTTTCTTCTGGGACATTGCCGCGAAAATGCCACAGAATGAGAGTGACATGCCATGGGGTGTCACGGCCAATCTGATCGCCCGCCGTGTTCAGGACGGTGTAGAGTTTGATTTGCAGTTCCCGAAAACAGGCGGAGGAGAAGACATTGATTTCTGTCGGAAGAAGCGCGACTTTTCTGTTGCTCACGGGGGCGAAGGATTCTATCCTGCTCCTCATGTCGTCGTCACTCACCCTTGGTGGAACGGGGGTAAAAGATCGTACTGGCGTTTTTATATGTGGTCCAAAGGCGACGGGGGGCTCATAAAGCTCTACCCAAATCTGACGTATCTAGATCACTCTCCCAACAGCGCAGAGCTCTTCCTGATCAGCACGGCATTGACAATCCTAGGTGCATTCACATACCTCTTCACAGGGAGCTCCATCGTGTTCAATGTTTCAGTGAGCCTCGCCATCGCGACGGTCATTGCAAACATAGCGCATGATGTGTACCGTCATTTGTGGAGAGATACGAATCGCACGAAATCCCTCAGGTCTTCGTTAAGAGGACTAGGATGGGTTGTCGCGATTGCCGAAAGTGCGCTGATCAGGATGGCGAGCGAGGGTGGGAGGCTGATCGGCCTACTCGAGCGGGGAGAAATTCTGCTCATTGGGCGAAGGTTTGACTGGTTCACCGGGAGGGCAGGAGACGGCCCAATGAACGAGGAAATAATGAATGGACGGCAGAGAATGGCACTGGTAGCTCTCATCACCAGTGTGTTGTATTTCAAGTTTTGCTAGTGTGCCGCTCTTGGTTTCCTTTCTCCAAGTCTGCTCGTCTGTTAAGTCATGATTGTCGGTGTACGATTGTATCATCCTAGGGGTATCCTGTCTTGGAGTTTGTGCGTCCGCTATGATTGTTGTACGATATGTATCATTTTAGGGGTACCCTTTCTCTGAGCTTGTGCGTCTGCTATGATTGGTGTACAATATGTATGATCATTAACCTTTTCCCCTGGGAGGTCTGTTCGTCTTCAAACCATACAATTTAATTATTTAATTATTTAATAATGGTGTTCAAAGTAAAATTTTGAAAGCTATGAAATGTGAGTAAACTATTCATAAAGCCTGTGATAAGTGATCAGAGACCTGGGATACCTCTTATATATGTACCTGATGATAGCCCTAGAAATTTACAAAGATCTACGAAGAATTAACTGAATGACAGGCAGAATGACATATGTGTGAAATTGACAATTGACATCTTTTCACAAAAATTCACATTTATATATGATA
>QFEN01002662.1:0-24681 GCA_003316125.1 Auricularia polytricha
TTACACTCGTTAATGCACAACAGGTAACTTGTAACTACACTACAAAATGCATTAAGATGACATGATGTTGTGACGTGAGATGATAGTGAGGACGATAAGTCAGCAACGACACGAGCTGAAAGGGTGGACGATAGGTTGTTCGTTAGACATTGAATGGATTGAATGGTTTCTGGTTCGTTGTTGAGTTCGTCTTCCAATAGAAGTGCTGTAGCTCTGAGTCCTTCTATGACGATGCGAGGGATACCTGTGTACTGTGTGATATGAAGAATGGTGAGTATTAAACTTTCGATTGATATAGGGTCTCCTGATTGACGGAATGGGGATTTCTCCAGATACGTTATACCACTATCTTTGTCCTTAACTTCGTATTCTTGTTGGATTATTTCGTCTCTCGAGAGCAGCAGTGAAACTGTGTTGCGATGGGACGCTCTAATTCTATTGGTGGGAGTGGGGGCACGGATACTTGTGCTGCCAGAACCCTGGGGTGTAGGTCGCGTCTTTGCGGTAGCCATCGTCGCTGAGGGCGATGATGGGATCGTTAAAACTTGTCCTGTGTTTGTACTATGTGTTTTTAGAAACCTGTATAGCGTCAGAGACGCTTGGAGCGCGGATATGCGCAGTGCTGGGAGCCGAAGTTTTTCGGGGTCCTAGCTGGGGTGCCACTTGGTGCTAGTCCAAGGGGCGATATTTTTCTCTTCCCTCTCGTGTACGTTTACGCATTATATGTCTTACCCAGCTCGTGTCGTCCTGCGTACATGCACATGATGTTTTGTTGTTAGACCACGCTATACTGTCGTCTGATGCCTGTTGCACTGCTGAATACTCCAGGCGCATTGGGATGCTATACATATATCACAATGTTGATTCTAGTTGTATCTAGTTAGAGTGGGTTATGACAGTATAGCCTGTGATGATGGCGCTGATATTCTGGTCTCCAAAGTCGATGATAGAGTGTCCAGTAGCATAGATTCTGCAGGAGATCAGCTTTGATTCTAAGTTCCGACTCTTCCGGACCCAGCCTTCAAAGTTCGTACCTTTCATCATCACGGCTTCTTCATCCGCGCCCTCACAGTACCTTAGAACTTTCTAACACGATCTCAGCGCACAACCGCATCTACCCCCACCTCATACCACACCATTTAACACCTCGAACTTCCCGCTACCTCTACCGCTCTGGTTCGGGTTTCAGCACTTCACTCTCTTCAAATCACGGTGTGCGCCACGATATGCGCGGAAAGTGGGCGTTTGTTGTGCACTGTGCACAGGGGTCGAACGTTGCCATCAACTAATGCAAATAAGTCACTGACAAGTAAGATCTTTCCCGATGAGTGTCACAGAAAGTAAATAAACGTGATGGCAAACTTTGATTATGTGTTGCGCACTGACGATTGAACAGCGTGAGTTTCAGGACCTTTTGAAGGAGTTCGGATGACCCTCTACGAGCTCGCACGTCCATTTTTGAATGTGCACTTGACACATGAGCGTTGTTGTCACAGAAGACGATGATGACAATTTCCATGTATATGTTTCGTTGGGTATCACGATTTTTTCCACTGACCACAAATATGTTTGGTCTAGTTCCACATTCCCTGCGTCGGGTCATTCATCATGCATGCGTCTTGGGACAGAGCATTAGTCCTATAGCAATGAGTACACTAGGAAGCTCCTGGCATCACAAGGTGGTCTACGTTTCGGACTTGTGGTGATTTGGATTTCCAGGTGATGACAAAATGATGATGGTGTGTGGTGATGCAGCAGAACTCCGAAGCCTAGATGTCTGCCAGTCATGTTCCACTACTGCAGATCAATAGGTTCCAGCTGGCAAACACGTACGATCTGGATCATCAGTGATTGCAAGGGGAAATCATGAAAGCCTGCAAATTTTTTTCTCATACGCCATGTCTATTCCCAAATAAACAGTCGGCAGCACAGCCAGAAATGGATGCATACAAGTCTCATGCGGAGGATGTAGATGACTCACCCGCTGTAACATTTTCAATCGTATGACAGGAATCACTCTTATTAATGAGGATGCCACCAATACAGCTTCATTTATCGACGGGCCGGACACCGGAGATCAGTAGGGTGCGGGTGTACGAGGGGAGGTCAAGGGGAGGCAGGTAAAACATATATAAAGGCTAAGAGACTCGGTCATTTTTTGCCAGAAAATCCCAACATGGCCCACGCAGAACTTGATCGGCTTCAAGCATGTTTAAATTTCGCACTCGATACCTTCCGCAAGGAGATGGACAACTCTCAGCTTCCTCCCCTGAGCCAACACAGCTTAGTAGAACACCCACTGGACGACCCAACGACCTACCTTCCAAGCACCGCGTTGTTCGAAGCTCGGCGCCTCTCTCTAGGTAAGTCGTCGTGCTTCACACGCACCAATCCATGACCTCAATTTCTTCAGCATGCCTGGTCAGTTCCAACTGAGCCCTGCCTTTGATTCATCTGACCGCCTATTCTAGGGAGAGCTAAAGAACCTTATTCAGCCACCTTTGGATAAGCGCCTGGATGAGAAGTACACGGCGTATGTCGTTGCCTCCACCGATATCCTCATTACGACCGGTATCATCGACTACTTGGCTGGCGTCCCGAATCTCTCCGAAGGTGCCCCAGTCACTGAGCTGGCCTCGACATTCGAACTTGATTCTCATAAACTCGTTCCCATTCTCCGCTGCTGTGCAGCCGACGGTTGGGTGAGGGAGACCCGTGATTCCTCATTTGCTCTGAACAGATGCTCGCGCACTTTCATCAAAGGTCACCCAGGTCGGAGATTGAACCTTTCGTACGTGTTTGCTGTATGGGCGCCGGCCAAGAGGCTAAATTGTCGAGTAGTACACCTCGGTTCATGTCGTTGGTGTCAGTCATGCCACGTTGGGTGACGGAATCGGACTGGAAACTATCACATTCTCCAGCCCAGACAGCTTTTCAGATCGCGTACAAGACTCCCTTGAAGCTATTCTCCTGGGTTATGGAGAATCCACAGGCCCTCGTTCGAATCTCAGATCATCTTCAAGTCAGTCATTACATGTGAGAGTTACAAAAGCGCTTATCGGGCATTGCCGTTCTAGCTCTTCGGTGACATGTCTACGCCGAGTATCGCAGCAGACTACCCATGGGAACAGCTGGAAACACCTGTCATAGTCGATTGTGGCGGGGGAAAGGGTGGTCTAGTTTCGGCCATTCTAGATGCGTAAGTTGGCAAGTGTCAGGTCCCTATTCGTGAGGTCTCTCAACCATGGCAGGCATCCTTCTCTTCGAGCCATCGTTCAGGACACGGAGAATGTTGTCGCACTGACCAGTCCGAAACTGAAAGAACGCCGCCCTCGTGATGTTGAAAATGGTACACTCACGGTGGAAGCCCACAACTTTTTCCAGCCTCAACCACGCATCGGAAACGATTATAGCTTCATCATGCGTCATATAATGTGAGTACTCGTTCCCCTCGCGCTGTTTTTGCTTACACTAGTCCTGCGAAAGGCATAATTGGCCGGACGAAGAAGCGGTCGGTGTTGTACGTCCTACTTCTGTAGCACAGCTGACTTTCACTCAGGTGACGATATTGGGAAACGTAGCTCGCGCGCTGGGCCCCAAGGTAATTAGTAAAATTAGCATATCGATGTGCTGCATCTGATACGTGTCGCAGTCCAAGATACTCATCGTCGATATGGTAGCTGTCCCGAACTTAGATTCGACAGCAACAACGAGCACCAAATCGTTCTTACTGGACGGCGATGCTCAACGCCCCGACTATAGTATTCAATCGCACTTCGGTTCGGCGTCCAAACTAGTCAACACTTTGTCGATGCACATGCTGACCATGATGAACGGTTGCGAGAGGTCTTTGGTACGTGGGCAACGAAGTTTGACTTATGCGTTGCTGAATATTCAACAGCCTGAGTGGGAGACACTTGTGAAGGGTTGCGGGCTCCGCATCACGAACGTCTACCCGCTGCGAGCTCACACGTCCATTATTGAATGTGCACTTGACGCATGAGCATTGATGTACAGCAGAGAATGACGAGTTCCAGGCATATTGAAGTAGATTTTTGGTATTCCTGGAATTGACGATGTGACTTCATGCCCTCATCGGGGATACAATATCATCTGAAGGCCCCGTACCAAACATAGGGCATATACGGCGATTTTGAAATCTGGATCAGTTGTTAGTTGTTTGGATACGATCCAGATTTCAGAGTCGCCGTATATGCCCTGAACTACCTTGAAGAAAAACCCTACACGAGGCTCATCTGGATCAGTTGTTAGTTGTTTAGATACCATCCAGAGGTTCGTTCTGTCGCACTTGAAGAAATCACTTAGGTAGAACTACGAAAAGAAACTACGAAGCTAGTAGCGTACAGCACTGGTAACACAAAACAGAGTATAGCCCTTTGCAAAAGTCCGTGAAGCCCAATATCATCCTTCGCGGAATGCGTAACGACTAAGTCTGTTTAAGTAAAGTGTGATATTGACACATGGGATCCACTACTACGTCGAGGGAAGGGATAAGGGCAACGTATTCCGCTCGCTGCTCATCTGTCATCATCACTCCACCGCTTAGATTCAGGCCCCCCAGGGGACAATTCGACCGTGCCAGCAGTGCCTTCAACTCCGCATGAGGCCATGCTTGGGTATAGCGAGCTTCAAGGTCGCATAACTTGAGGGGTAGGAGAGCATCGAATAGGGTGTGTGTCTGCGATGATTCTATATAACGAGCTTCAAGCAACCGTAAATCGGGAAGTGATAGAGCATTGAACAAGCGTGATAAATGTTCCGCGTTTCTCAGGTGATGAGCGATGCGTAAAGATCGAAGTTTGAGGTGTGTGAATGGTTCGATGGGTTGCATTCGCAGGCTGACGCCTGTACGAAGCGTTAACGAGGAGAGATTGGGACATAGATGGAGCAAGTGGGGGACTGCACTCAGTTTATCTATGGCGACCTCGATATCTGTCAGGCGTGCCAATAGGGGAGTGGCAGCAGAAAAGTCCTCTAGGTTGAACATCGGAAATGTTACCTTGAGACTGCGCAGAGTGACCAGCAATTGCGACATTGATTGTGCAATGCGCCGCATTTTACAATTATCGTCCGCGCATACGGTTAGTTCCTGGAGTTTTGCGAGGTCTTTGAACATAAGTTCAGGTTTGCCGGCCTGGAAGATCAAACGGACATAAAGAGACGAGATTTGATTGATGTATGGCTCAATAAGGCCTCGGAACTTAGTGATGGAGTCATTTGTATCGCACCAGGCTTCCAACGAGAGCGGAAGTCCTCGTGATCGCTTGAGCCATAAGTCATAGCAGAAAGCCATTGACCCCCAGTGTCTGTCATCGTCTTCGCTCCTTTGCAACAGCACCCTGCACCATAAACTGGATGTGCCCACAGCAACCTCCCTCCATCGTCGACATATTCTGGTCAACAACACAGGAGCCAGCCTTTTTGATGCAGACGGCAAGCGACTGGTTTCTGGGAGACAGTGAACGAAAATGTGGGATAGGACTTCAGTTGGCAAGCGCCGGAGAGCCGACACAAGTTGTTTGTGCAAATTCATAGACTGGGTGATCTCGTCCTTCTTTTCGACGAGTTGCCGGTGAAGATTTTTGAGGTCGTCCATGACTGTTTCCAGTTCTGACATCTCATGCAAAGCTGAATCGAACTGCTGCTGGCGCTCGTTGATGATAGCGCTGATACTCTGATCTTCGAGCCCGATGACAGAGTGGCTGGTACTAGTGGAAAATCTTCGGGAGTACGAGGTTTCGAGGTCTGCAGAGATCTGGCCATTGTCAATAACATGGCATTCGATATATCGGAATAGTGCATACGATTTGTCGTGAACGTGCGAGCTGAAATGAGTTATTATTATTCTCGGACACGAGAGCTTGTAAGACTGGACACTTACGGTATTTCGCAGCGCATCGATGGTATCCGATTCAAGGGCTGCAGAGAAACTGACTCCTGGATTGGCCGTACCGTCAAGTGCCTGCATGTTGAACCTTTGGTAGCTAACACGTGGGCAACGTTGAAACTGTAGATGAGTAGAAATGATGAGACTTGGTGAATCACGAGCCTCCAACGCTAACTGTTGATCAATAACTCACTAGAAATCATGATGATGTATTAATACGGTAAACTAGGCATGTGAATAGCGTTGCATACCTCTGATGAGCAAAGGGTACCGGTAGAATTCACCGGTTCCCTGATGTCCCTTAGCTATAGCCTAGACCTATAGAAGAGGGCAGACAGTCGTTCTTCGTAATAAGTAATATTGAGGTGGTGACCAGCTATAAAAGCTGCACCACTGAGCCTGATCGATGGATGGCGTGAGGTGCTTAAAAGTACTTTGTAGCACCAGCACACCAACGTATGGCATACGCCAGCAAACACGTTCGAGGAACATAATGGGATCCGAACAATAAACTTGAAGTTCGGGTTGAGTTCGGTTCGGAACAGCCTAATGATTATGCAGAAGTAAACTGTCGCTGAAGCTATTATTAAGGTCTACCTCATAAACGGGAGACTAGTAAAAGAAAGTGATAGTGACGAGCAAAGCAAGAAGTGGCAAAGCCCGAACGACTGCGGTCCTGCTGGAGCACACATATGTTGAGATCCGACTTGGACATGAGCAAGTTCCGAGCGTAGTCATAATGGTGATGCGTCAAGATGTGTAAAGTTAGTAATACGGACCATGGACTCATTTGTAAGCGTACACCAATAGACTGAGATTTCAATTTCTACATCAGTAAAGCAAGAGGTGTGGGAAATTACATTTCAGAACACTAACCTGGCATAACTTCGAACACGCCCCCCCCTCCTGTAACAGCGTTATTGTCACGCCAATTAGTCCAAATTAGGTAGCTTAGTAATAGCAAGAACACGAAGAATCATTGATTGCAAAACATACGAAAAGGTGTGCAAATGATAGCATGCAAAGAGCAAAATTTGTAGCATAGCAAGGGAAGCGAAAGCAAGGTCTGAAACTACGTAAACGAGAATTGAAAAGCGCGATTCTCCGTACAATTACAAAGTATCTAAGAATCTGCGTGAAATCAGAGATGCTGCATGAAGTGATCGATCAGCGGATCAAGCGAAGGCAATGGAATGAACGGAACGACTAAACTATCATCGTGCATGTGGTATGAAGCGGTTGAACAGCCGTACGAGCTCGTTTGGCAGGCATTGAACTAGCGGGATTCAAGGCAGGGCGTTTGGAAGGACGTGATGTAGACACTGGAGCATTCTCCTTCTCCATGTGATCATATGATGTCAGCCAGCGCTCCTTTGGAATGTGCGCAGCCTTCTGCTCCAGCTCTGATAACACCATAGCTGCCAAGACCACAGACGGTAAAGCGACTCCAGTCTCCCTATGTCCAGGGACGACATACTCCTCGTGCTCAGTCAGGAGATGCTCGGCCATATTATACCGCCAAACAGCATCTACGGATACTGCCTGCACCTTTCACGAGGTCCTTCCAGGTTGGGGAAGCAGTGCCGGGTGACATAACTCACAATAGAACCGGAACGACGGTGAGATTGGAAATCTAAGTCCGTGTGATATGAGTCCTGCGAACTCGCGCTGTCCAAGTCCCAGTCGCTGTCATCGTCTGATATCTCGAAGCTTGATGATCTGAACGTCTGTAAATGCCATTGTAATGAATCCATAGTAATAATGATATAAGTATGAGTATGAGACGCGTCAATATCGACGACGCGTGCATATATTGACATCATTGACTTTGGTCACATGATCTCACACATGACATCCAAAATACTGGATTTAGTGAGCAGCGCTCTTCATCACGCGTTTTTCATTGATTTAACTATCTAGATGTATTCTACAGTAGTAAAAAAACCCCCTTTCAGTCTTCAGCGAACGATTCTATTAACTTCTGACGCCGCTATCGAGGAACTCAGAACGGTCTGCTGGTAACTTCAAGTGGCTGTGTATTTAAGGTTTCAAGCTTATCTAATGTTGAGCTACATATCCGGAATTCTTATTTTGCACACCTCTTGCAGTAAAGTCCAATTTTCTCACAGAGGTCACAAACTTCGGGTTTTGCGACAGCGAGTCACAGGGCCCTACAGTTTAGCGCTGCCGCGGTCCGGTCCAGAACCACGGTTCTCGCATCAGCCAGAACCGGACCGGAAGGCGGTTCTCGGTTCTACATATTCCCGGACCGTTATATTTTGGTTCGGCCTTCCCGAACTGTTCCAAACCCTTGTCAACTTCGACTTCGACTTCGACAACATTGGCCTCAATGTCAGACTGTCGTCTTCGGGATTTGCACTCTAGGTTAATCAGGCAATCTTTAGCATTTTTGAAGGTAAGTACTAACTAATCAAATTATCAATATTCTTGCCTTCTGACATTTGTTGACTATGTCACAGATATATGTTTATTCAAGTCTGCACACTTCCTAGACAGTCATGATCCTCCACCGGCTCTCAAGTCTTTGTTCTGGGACGCATGGGTGTTGGCTCCCTGCTCAATATACAAAACGAGGTACTGATGACAAAACTGTGAGTTATCTCTCTCTCTGACAATGTCTCAAGACGCCTGTGCGCTTAACGCTGACAGCTCCCTCAAGGACGCTTCCGATATCACTTTCTTTAATGATCCTGACGATGATGTACCGCTTCCCCAAGTCCCACCTTCCACCCAGCCATCGACATCAACTGCATCTACAAGAAATGCCTACTCCATTCTACTCAAAGCTGGACATACCCCAGCAACAGTCGCAGCCGGTTCTCGGCAGTCTGGCCGTCCCTCAAAGCCGTCAGCTCGTATTTGTGATGCTGACAACGCCTGTGGGCTGTCTTCATCTTCAGGCATGAGGAAACGTGCATTGTCAAGCGCTACCGACCATTCGGCACCCAAGAAAGTTGCTATGCGACTTTTACCTCCTCTCGACTCTGAAGATGAAGACGAGGATGAAGACGAGGACATCCATCCAGGAGAATCATCCGTTGATGAGCTGGTCCCTCAACCTGATGACAAAGACTTAGATGACACCGATGATACCAAGTCCGAGAATGGAGTCGCCACTCAGACACTTTCAAAAAATGAATGTACAGCAGATGTTAGGACTATATTCACTCGCATTACTAATGGCTGGGTGTGTACCCTGTGCAAGTAAGTTGTCCATCTCATTTTTGATATTTTTTAAAACTTTCACACAAGGGATGCTGGTGAACCAGTGCACAAGCACACCTTTTGCGGAGGCACTTCAACACTGCGCACACACATTGTTCGCCACAAGAGGACCCATTTTCAAGTGTACAAGCAGCACTGTGATGCCGCAAGCATTACTATGCACTCTCGTGCTATTCCGCCAGGAGAAGATCATCTCACCGTGACACAATCAACTCTGGACGCCAACCTTGTTTTGAAACCCCCCATGTTTACCAAGGAAGGACTACTCGAATACATTATGGAACTTGTTGTGACGGAAGATGAGGTACATCAAGTTTTATAATTTATTCATTCCAAGTTTATTTACATCATGCTAGGCAATTCAGTTAATTGATAAGCCAGCATTTCGACATTTATTGCAGTACGCACGTCCATCACTGACTGAAAAAGACATCCCGCATCACACCAAGTTAACGAATACCATCAAGTCTCGAGCAATGACCATTGTCAAAACTATCAAGGAGCGTCTGGCGGTGAGTTTTGCCTGCTTGTACTGCGGTCAGTACTGAAACATTTTGTTAGCATGTTGACAGTACTATTTCCATGATGTTTGACTCGTGGACATCGATTATCAGAGAGCCTTTTTTTTCTGTCACAGGGCATTACATTTGGAGCCCGCCTGACAAGCCGCTGCAGTGGGAGCTAAAAATGAGCAACTTGATTTCACCCGCATCGAAGGCAACCACAGCGGCCAGAACATCGGCCACATACTTGTCGAGATGATAGACAGGTATGGTATTCACAATAAAGTGTGTGTTTAGTCTGGAGTTTAGCCATGCATTGACTTTGCTGGTATAGGTTGGATGGATGACGTCAGATAACGCCTCAAATAACGACACCGCTATGAAAGAAGTAGTGAGGGCCATAGACGAGGACAGTAGCCACTGGCTTCCAGGTCCCCATCGCATACGCTGTCAAGAACATATCTTGAATCTTGCTGCACGACATTTTGTTGACGCAGTCGCACCTACCCCTCAGGCAACCATACTGAAAAAGATCCATCGCGCTATTGATTGTGGTACAAATGATGATATTGACGACTTGACGGCACAACTTGCTGCATTAGAACATGATCCCGAAGCTATTGTCGAGGATGGTTATGATGTTAGTAACGCCATTGGAAAAGCATTGGCTCTCATTGAACAGGTAAAGTCCTCTTTTTTCTTTATCTTCGAGCCCTTATTGACATAGCATAATAAATTAGATCTGCAAATCACCGCAAGCTCGAGCATTCTTCAAAAAATCATGCGAGGAAGAAGGTGTTCCTATTCGCGAGATTTTGACATGGGTGAGAACGCGCTGGGCATCCTTGTTCAAGTGCCTCGAGCACTTCTTGTCTCTTCGCCTGGTAAGTGAGACATGCAATCCCCTCTTTAGTATCTAATATCTTGATCTTTTTCAGGCTGTCAACCGTTTCACCCTTCTCGCTGATGAGAGTCACGAAGTCCCAAAGTTGCGCAAGAAGTCATATAGCGACTTCAAGCTTGATCGGGCTGACTGGAAAATGATACGGCTAGTTCATGATGTCCTCAAGGTAGTTCATTTATCCGTCTGTTTGTCTATTTACTGATTGTTATAGAAGCCTGCAACTGCGCAACAGTCTTTTTCTTCGGTCGTGTGCCCAACAGCCTGGCAGACCATACCTACATTAGAGTGTCTCACTAATACATGGCAGACAATGGCAGGAAATCCAGAATATGCGCCAATCGAGGCCGCCATTAGGAAGGGTCTTAATAATGTTGAGAAGTACTATCAGAAGACTAATGACTCAGACGTTTACTTTATCTGTCTAGGTAAGTATTATTATCTTTTCCTCGAGTCTATGTCTGTCTAATTTCACTACAGTCCTCGACCCCAACTACAAGTTAGCGTATGTCGAGAGCCGATGGACTAAGACCAAGGTTGCGAGTGGGAGGGCTCGTCTTCAAGCTGTGGTAAGTACTACTCGACCTTGAGTATCCTGCCAGTCTCTAATATAGGGAGCTTAGTTTGATAAGTACTACGAAGCGCCTCCAGGCCCAGCGCATGTCCCAGAGCCAATGGCCATGTCAACAACAACAATTTGGTATGGTCAATCCTGGATGCGCGATGCTATCATAGTGTGGCAAGCTGCAGATCATCGTGTGCACAACCCTTGTCAAGAACTCTCCTCGTATCTCGCTTCACCATTGGAGGAGACAGATGATGTTGTGGCGTGGTGGGGTGTAAGTACTAGGTCAACCCTTGAACTTATCAGTTCCCGGCTTACATTCTTGATCAGTTACATTCCCTGCTGTATCCAACACTTGCTCGTGTTGCGCGTGATTACCTGCCCATTCAAGGCAGTGCCGTTCAATCTGAGTGTGCTTTATCCAGTGGGGGGATCACATCCACTCTGTGCCACAATGCACTTGCGCCATCCACATTCTCCGCACTACAGTTGATGAAGGCAGCTTATCGGAATGGACATACATCAGCAGCAGTAGAGGCAAATGGGTATGTGGCTGGTGTGTAGTTGGACTAGCCACTCAATGTTGTATCCGTGTACCATATCAATGTTTTTCTTGCGCTTGAAAAAATTTACGAAAATTTACGGTTCGGTTTGGGTTCGGACCAGAAAAAAACCGAACCGGACCACAAAGAACGGTTCTTGATGGTCCAGTTCTGGGTTCAACAATTTTGCAGAACCGGACCATGGTTTGGTACTCGGTTCTTGTCCAGGACGCTCTGAACTGGACCGAACCAGACCACGGCAGCACTACTACAGTTTGTGCAGGTTCACAGTACACAGTAATACAGCGACTCCAGTCCAAATCCACCCACAGATTTCAATATATATTATGGCCTGTAAAAACTCACAAGTCTCAAACACGCACCTAGTAGTAGCCTGAGTACCAAGTGTAGTGTATCAATAATTATAATTATACTTGTACCGACACAAAAGTAGCAACACAATTCAACATCAACTTAAGTTTGAGGCATCACAATATACACTGGACTTGATCAAATGACACAAATTGTATACATGAATTTGGCATACAAAACATAACGACCATAATGAAGACAGGACAGCATGATATGACATGATGAAAACATCAAACACTCTACAGTAAGCTAATCAATCAAGCTGAACCATGGGAAGCCGGCCATGTGAGACATCCAATGTCATTGCTGTAAAGTGGTGTTGGGAGTTAGAAACCGATGTTAGTGTGGAGAGCGTGTCACACCTACCATGTGAATGTGATCCACCTTGTCCCTGAGGGAGACAACTAGGAGGGACAGACCAACCATGCATGTTGAAAACAATCCTCATACATCCCAGCCCGAGGTCTGTGTCATCTAGCCTCTTCTCAGCAGCTTCTGCTCGGAATTTCAGCAGGCTTGCGAATGCCTCATTTTCCTGCACTACACAATCTGCGAGTGTTTTCTGGGCCTGGTAAACATCTCGCTTAGCTCTTGCAAGATTCATCATGATCTTCACCTCGGATTCAGTTGGTTTCTGGACAGACTATTGAAATGTAAATTGTACAAGAATAATGGATGTCATAGACAACTCACCATGGCATTCACAGCGTCAAGAACTTCATATAGGTTGCATATACCACTATTGTCATGATTGTCATCATTATTTTGATCACAGAAGTGAAGGCCAGTGTGAGAGCAGGAAGCACTCGCTGATAGTGATTGCAAAGTAGCAAGGTCAAACTTGAGTGCGAGGATAACATGATGGAAAGAACGGACTCCCGGAAAATGCTGAATTTGTAAATATGTTATATTGTCATTCTCTGCGATCATCCACCTCTGCGACCATGCCACCAGCTCATTGTCCATTGTGCGGAAAAGAATTCAGGGATCATACTTCTGTTGCTTGTCATATGAGTCAACCACGGTCTGGATGCAATACATGGCTAGACGAATTAATCCAATTCAACTCCACCCTCCCACCTAGCAAAGACGGCATCGGTGAACCTCATGATTCCTACCATGAGCAAGGAGAGGATTCTTACTATGAACAAGGAGAGTGTTTTAACGGAGGCGGAAACTGGGGCAAGGACTGTGAGGCTGAAGTAACCGACCATTTTCCGGAACCCCCTCTAGCCTTTGAGGAGGGCTACACATTCTTGAGCTTGTTCAACACTGATGCAAACAGCATTCATCACAAAACAAACATTTATTAGCCATTCAGCAGTCGGAGGGAATGGGGGATTGCAGCTTGGCTTTGCATTTGGGCCTGAGCATGGGCAAGATAGATTCTTTCCTGTTGCTGGAGATGGTCAGTTGCTTAACTTCAAACACATTATAACAGCTTGATTCAGGGAGTGCCTAGATAAATGATTTACTTTTGTCATTCCATTCAGCCAAAGAGTTACAAGGTCGAGCTGAAATGCTGCCGGGCAGACCACGTTGGAAGTCGCAAGTAATCCCTACATCCCATTCCACAAAGATGCCGGTTGTTCTCTACTGGCGGGATCCACTCGAGTGCATCGCCAGTATTTGCAATCATCCATTATTTCACGACTGTATAGACCTCACCCCTCGCAAAGTGTATACCACAGCGCAGAAGCTGTCTCAGGTATATACTGAGTGGATGATGGGGAACATGCTTGGGACATGCAGGTTCATATTATGCCCCCCTCGAAGTCATCACCTCATGTATTCTTGCAGTCGGCGCTACCTCATGGTGCAACTCTCCTTGGTATCATTCTATCCTTGGACAAGACATGTATCACTGCATTGACAGGCGATCGTGTTGCCCATCCATTACTTATCAGCCTCGCCAATATTCACATGAATACGCGATTGAAATCATCCTCGAACACTTTCCTCCTCACTGCCCTGCTACCGGTCCCAAAATTCATTCATAAGAAGAAACGGATGAAGGGCGTGTTGCAGGATCGGCTCGTTCATCAGTGCTTGGATGTTGTACTAGAACCACTGAAGTCGGCTGCTCAACTGGGCATCATGATGTCAGATCCGATCGAACGCAGTCATTATTGCTTCACTCCACTTGCTAGTTACATTGCCAATACCCCAGAAGCGATGATGCTGGCATGTGTCGGTGGAAAGACATCTCCAGTGACTATGGCCATGTACAAACAGTTTGGGGATGCCTTTCAACATGAACCCCGGACAAAATCAACAACTCTTGCACAGCTGGATATTGTGCACTCACGCACTGATCCACATGACCTTGAGGCATTCTTCTGTGAAGCGCAGAAGTTCCGCCTGAATGGCATTGAGAAACCTTTCTGGAGTGACTGGCCACTAGCTGAACCATCCCATTTCTTCACACCCGAATCACTGCACCACCTTCACAAGCAGTTTTATGACCATGATGCCCAATGGATTATCAGCGCTGTAGGAGAGTCCGAGTTAGATTTTCAGTTCTCAGTTTTACAGCTCACTACTGGTTACTGGCATTTTCACGGAGGCATATCGAAGCTTAAACAAGTTACTGGTCGCTGTCATTGAGACATTCAGTGATCAATCATCGCACTCAGCATGGATGCAATGCCTCCTGGTATTATGATTTCCGTATGCGCGCTCATGCACTTCCGTTACCTTGTGCAGTCACCGTGCATTGATGACAATGATCTTGCTCGCATCTCGGCCGCATTGGATGAGTTCCATGTGAATAAGCATGCGATCATCACCGCTGGGGTTCGCCATGGAAAAGGCAATACAGCCATCAACAACTGGCACATACCCAAGCTCGAGCTAATGCAGAACATCGTTCCTAGCATCTGTAGCTCTGGCGCTATAGGACAGTGGTCTGCTGATGCCACCAAACATGCGCACATCACAGAGGTCAAAGACCCTGCAAGATCGACCAACAACAATGATAATGACCCGCAAATATGTCGTTATCTTGACTGCGCTGACAAGTGTAATAGGTTTGATCTTGCCACCGGTCTTTTGGACCGCAAGCTGAGCGTCGAGGATCTGGAGGTTGTCCGAGACAAAGACGAAGACAATGACATCTACATTGATGTGGACACGGATGCGGACATCGTCCCAGTGGAATTTTCGTCCAAGACTCAACAACCTGGTCAGCCACGTTCTATCACAGACTATTTCACGATCACCAAAATGCTGCAGCACAAGGAAGCAGGATCGATACCTGTCCCACTATGCTCTTTCATTGTTGGGCACACTGCCCTCCATCTCGCATATGATCCTTCTATTAGGAATATTAGCGTCGATGAAGTTGTCGTCATGTTCAACCTACCAGACCTTCGCCCAGCTCTCGCTGATTTTTTTCACTGTGAGGTGACATCTGGACGTCGTGTTCATGCAATCGGTGGTCCTAGAAGAGCCAAACCTAATGCTGAACTTCCATTTGAAAAGCTTCAAGTGTGGTTTAAAATTCGGTTACAAGAAACAGACTTTCATGACGCCCGCAACATTCGCCCAGCTCAGACGTTAAACTGTGCACCACCTAGTGGCCCCTGGACTTCAGGACATTATGGCACGGTCATTATCAAGACCAATGCAGAGCAGTCATGGCCTACCAGTGGTCTTTCAGGTGTGCTCTTTCTGTCTCTCATTGCGATATTCACTGAATGAGCTCTGCAGGTCACTCTGTGGCCCAAATCAGACTTCTTGTACGGCCTATTGGCAAAAATGGCGCACCATGGTCATGGAAAGATCAGTTCATCGCTTATGTCCAACAATTTGATATCTCTAGCGAACACGATCCAACTACTCACCTGCATGTGCTAAAAAGATCAAAGCACTCTAATGGCACTCGGATGGGGGACATAATTCCAGTCTCTCAGCTGAGAGCACCTGTCCATCTTGTCCCCTGCTTTGGCGCCACTGCGGATACACATTTCACTGCCTACAACAGCATGGAGCACACCACAGAGTTTTGGCTTAACTATTTTTGGGACAAAAACACCTTTTTTGTGCTGTCAGCCTAATATTGCGCTGAGTTTGTACCTGATAAGCAACATTTTCGTAAATGAAAAAAATACGAGTACCCACATAGATGATAGAGATAGTACCTTGTTGAAATGAGCTAAGACTTTGTTTTGTTCTTTTTTTTCTTGTGCACAGCCATGGCACCAGCTGGGGCACACAGTAAAACTGTAGATTATGGGATGAAGCTCTCATCACTGATGTCAGTGCCCATTGTCAATGATATCCCTACACTGGACAAACTCACCACTCTCGAGCTCAATCGCTTGATCTTGCACAAACTGTCACCGCAAAATGATAACACAGAGCTCAGTCATATGTTGTTGCAGATTTTTAGTTCATTTACCTTTCAACTCCCAGATGTGACAGAGCTACAGGTCCCATTACATAAAATTCGCTACCAAGATGACAGACTTCATGGAAAATTCGCCACCACAGGTGAAAATGACCTAGTTGATCTATATGACAATGATCAATGCCGGTGGAACTGGCCGCTCCCAAAATAGCACCACAATCAGGTCCGGCACTGGCTGCTCCCTGGCCATGGGAGTCTTGGTGATGGGAGCCTTGGAGATGGGCAGGAGCAGAGTGCCATGGCAGGCATGGGGTCTGGAAGCGGAAGCGGTGGTGGTTCACCCGAGTCCTTGGAGGGAGAACCCGCCTCTGGGTCACAGCCAGCAGACGATGACTCCGATATACCATCGCCACCATTTGAGGGAGTCTTTGTGATGTTCTTCAACGTTGTATGTTTTGCACTCACCCTGAAGGTGCCAACAATTGTCCAGGAGACCAACCCAGTGCCACACCTGTGGAGTGCGGGAAATGCTACACGCCCTGTGAAAGATGAAGAAGTCGCAAGAAAGCCTGACCTTGCATTATTAGATGATGTAGAAGCTCAATGGGATACTATCAAGGCGGTTTGCGAGCTGACATTGTGACCATACTCAGCTACAGGTACATTAGGAAATACACTGGATAACAAGGTATACCTTCTCCTCAGATGCCAGCCTTGGAGACGGTTCGTTTTACTTGTGTCCATAAGCAAACAGTATCGCAAACTTCGAGTCCATATGTACGACCACTCAGGTGCTGTTGTAACGTCTCCCATCAATATCGACACCCATCCAAACGATTACTTACACATCTTTTCGTGCCTGGGGTATGATCCCTCGATTGTCATCTTCATGAAGACACTTCAACCAACTCGAAAGTACATCAACTTTTCTCCGCCCCAGTGTAAACAGGTCACTCGCACCAGACACAATGGAAGGCGTCATCGAGAACATCTCTCCCCCCCTCCACCAGACGGAAGACATCTCTGAGAGCATGCCTCCCCCCCTCCCCCAGATGGGTGATGCGCCTGAGAGCACCCCCCAAAGCAATCCCATGCTCTACCCTCCTCAGCAATATATCCCTGACGATCCTCATCCTGTGTGTCAGCTACATATCCCCAACGATCCTCTTCGTGTTCCTCTTCCAAATCCAATTGGCTGAATCCTCATCAATGATCACACATACGAAATCCTTGAAGTCATGTTTTCTAGTCAAGGACTTGTTGGTTGTGGTACCGTTTGCTATCTGATGCAGAGGGATGATGAGGAATATATTATTAAAGATCACTGGGTCCTCAGGAGTAAAGAGGACGCCTTGAACGAGGTAAAGATGCTGCAGGCGATGCAAGGTGTCCGTGGTGTTCCACAACTTGTTGAACATTGGCTTGTCGAGATCAGGCCTGGGGAGGTTGATGAAACAGGGCTTTATCGTTACAAGCTGTTGCACAGCATTCAAGGCGTCATCTGCACACATGTTCGTTTGGTATTGAAGCCTCGTGCACGACCTTTACATATGTTCCGGACAAAGGCAGAGTTGCTGGGCGCTATTTGCGATATCGTCGAAAGTAAGTATATACCCTCCCTCTTTTACATTTCACTGACCCGATCTTTCAGTTCAAATGACAGCGGTGGAAGAGAAGGGAATTCTTCATCGTGATTGCAGTCTCAATAATTCAATGATTGAAGATGACGGTAATGGATCCCACAGAACCTTGATTGATTGGGAGTTCACCGTGTTTATCGTGCAAGGTCAAAAATACACTAGAGGTGGGATGGTGAGTTTATACTTGCCTGAGCATGTATTCATGTACTAACAACAATGATTAGGGCACACTGCCTTTCATGTTGCGGTTGCTCCTGTTCCAGCTCTCTGAGGCTGTTAGTAGTATTACAACCCCTGAATGCAGCATGAAGCATGCCTTGGGCTCCCATGTGATTCCAGCTCGCCTTATCATACACCGCTATGAAGATGATCTTGAGTCAGTCTTCTACGTCTTCATATGAATCTGTATTGGATACAGAGGTCCCCTCAGCGTTAAATGTGTCCTTGATAAAAGCCCCAACTGGCTACTGCGCAAATGGTCCGCCACCACATTCAAGACCTGCAACAACAAGAAGACTATGTTCTTCTACCATTCACATGTGCACAAGTTCGAGGAGCAATTCCACCCCTATTTCAAAAACCTCGTCCCGCTCGCGGTGGAATGGTACAAATTGATCAGGAATAAAGGACCATCAAACACAATAACTTTCCAGGAGATCCTTGATTTGTTAGATAAGCACCTCACCAGACTTCCGCAGGAGCTTTCTCCTGAGCTTCTGTTCGCATGGAAGGTCCTCAAAGGACTCCCCCTGCCAAATGTTCCTGCTCCAAGTCCTGCAGGTGAAAGCTCAAAGCGAAAGTTGTCAGACGATGATTTAGACCCACCTGGGCCAATTGTAGTTCGTGACATGACACATGGGGGTCGGATCTGGACGACGGAACCTATACCACAGCCCAAGCGGAACAGAACTACATAATCTGATTTTTTCTTCCCACTCTCGTATGTAACAATGTGCATGATGGTTTACGATCTTTCTTACTCTTCTGTGATCTGAGCCATGTCTACCATTAGTCAGATTGTACAGTCAGCCACATAGATTCCCACACACTGTTCGAGTCAGTTAGTTAATGAATGAACACTCTGATTTAAACACTTATGTTGGACAACATAACACGGAACTGGCGCAGAAAAGGACATATGAAGTTTGCGAAGGGATATCAGGTACAGCATTTTCTCACTGATTCTAACTCACCATCACACACGAGGACTTGAAGCTGCCTCCCGGATCACATCGGAGGACATCGAGTTACGGAGGGATAGAAAGGAGTTGGTTTTGCACTGATTATCTCATATCTGCTCTCGGCAGCCAGGACTTAAAAGTGAGTCTTCGTAGACTGTCACTTTGGGGGCTCAATTTGTGTTCTTCAGTGATGCCTGATAGCCTGAAGAAAAAGCAGACCAAGCGCAAAGCTGCCGACATTGATCTCAAGGCCGCCAAGTGTCACGAGTACCAAATACAAACCATTATTCTTTCCTTTCAACTGTTGGTATTAAGCGCCCATTCCCAGCGCTAACTCCAAAGAAATCTACCTACGTACCAATGTTTACTCAAAACTGAAACCCTAACCCTACCCCAGAAATAGACGCCATCATATCACCTGACATGTCATGTGACTTAGCACGTGATCAACATAGAATCTTCCAGAACCTATCCGCCACAGCTTCTTTCCTCATGACATCATAGTACCTTTTCACATTATCACATTGTACGATTCTGTTTCCTATTTTATGATTGGCTTGTAGTTAGAACTGAGTTTGTATCTCCACTTGAATATGTGTATATAGTTAGGTCGATTGTAGTCAGTAGTTCTTTAGTTCAAACCTCTTGTCTCTACATTCATAGCAGCCCAGACGTACCTGCTGAATCTTATCCTTTTTGTGGTTTACCTTGTCGTTTGAGTCCTGTGTCTTCGCCCTCCGTTAACTCGGTATAAGGGTTGTGACATTAGGTTTGAATTGTAGGGGACACCTGACTCGCACACCGCTTGCATCCGCTTTTCTTCTCTGCACGTATTGATGTAACCATCATTACTCAAACCCCGTAGATGAGATACCCATCACACGTTTTATCTTGCCCGGTCTAAACAACCACGACCCTTGTTTCATTCACACCCTTGCTCATTTGAGCGCATTTCTCTACCGTTACCTTTTCGTAGTTAGTAGTCCTATACCAGGCCCTGCCTTACATTGCAGCCGCCAGTATACAGAGGAGAAGCTTCATTAAGAGCTTTATCCACGACCTCAGTGCTGGCCCAAAACCCTGCCTGCTGAGCTCTACCTATCTTTTCTTTTACCGTAGTTTTCTTCGTACGCACGTAGGCAATCCCAAGAGTATTTAGTGGAATTTTCTAGTCGAAGACTGGTGACTTGTAAGCTCTGGCTGGAAGAGTACCGTGTCCTTCTAGTTTTCCCACTTTAGGGGTTATAGCTTTACATATCTTTTCATAGTCAGTCTATCATAGGGAAAGGGCAGTTGGGTTGATTAAAGAACCCTTTGCACCTGAAGTACAAGGTTGATCCGATCAGATATCGGGGACCGCTTCAGTTTTTCCAAATACGTAGATTTTCTCATTTCCCTTTCTCATCATCATTCCCATCCGGGTTGACCATTACGACTAGTCAACCAAAGACATCAGTGAATAGGATTCCAGAATGCAACTGGCACTATGTCTTCTATTGCATCATCCACGCCAACTCATCACTCCATTTCCCCACCATCTCACCATCAGATTCCACCCCAAGCCGCATTTCCGCCACCAGATCCAAATGCTCTGATGTACCCAGAACCAATCACGGGACAAGAAGACTTGCCGAGATATATTGGAGAAGCTATTCAGTTCGCTTTATATCCCTATCAACAACAGATAGAAGCACTGAAAACAGCAAACACCAATCTCGCAATTCAGAATACGGATCTGGAAGAAGCTCTCAAAATTCAGAGAGCAGAATTGGAAAAAACCAAAAAGAAGGTGAAGGAAAATAATGGATCAGGAGGAGGATCTTCGAATGCGAAGATTGCAAAACCATCAGAGTTCACAGGAGATAAAGATTCCATCAAAGCAGAAGTCTTCATGGCGCAGGTCGCCCTTTACCTGTCACAATATCCAAACGCAACAGAGGATAACCAAATCGCTCTCACGTTGTCGTTAATGAAGGGTAGTGCAGGAAGGTGGGCACAACCATACATTGCGCGACACACACATGGATTAGTCACAATGACTACTCTATCAGAAGACTTCAAGAAGATGTGAACTATTGTGGACAAAGAAGGTCAAGCAATAAGGCAGCTAGAGTCCCTTAAGCAAGGCACTAGCAGTGTTCCAGAGTACGTCACAGCTTTCAAACAAAAAGCGGCCTACACAAGCTACTCCGACTCCGACTTAAGACAGAAGTTCTGGTCCGGACTTACAAACCGGATCAAAGAACAACTTGCTCACGTTCCCATAGTGAACAAGACAACACTAGAACAGTTGATTGAGCAAGCAGTCCAGATTGGACAGAACTTTGATGAGTTGGACAGAGAGAAGAAACACAGTTCATGGTGGACTCCAAAGAACACCAGAGATAACTGTTAAGACCGTGCTCGAAGGGCGGATCCGAAGGGCTAGGCTTCAGCTCATGCGCTGCGCCCCTTACCCGAGTACATGCCCTTAATTTCCAGAGGAGGATAAGAACGACCGGTCGGAGATAGCTCAGCCGAAGCGGCCGGAACTAATAGGGGTTGTCCGGAATAGGAAGAGAATACTATTCCGCACTAAGTCCAGAAGTGAGAGGTAAAAGTTTCCCGGACGCAGTCCGGGTACAAACAGAGCAGGGGAAGACTTAACAACAGCTGAGGAATATAGTTCGGCCGAGGATGGTGGAGCTGATAGGGGTCGGACGGGATACAAAGGGAGGACTACCCTGGACTATGTTCGAGTAGAAACTAACAAGGAGTGGACTACCCGAAGGTAGAGGCAGAGGAGTTAGTCTTAGGGATACAATCCCGAAGACTCAGAGGGTCGGCCGGGAAGCGGAATCCCAAGCCAAAGGATTATTGATGAACAGAGTCGGAGGTGTTGTCTTTACCAGGAATCAATCCCGAGACACAGAGGGGACAAGAGAAAGGAGTGGGCAGAGTCTAGATGCGATATTTGAACTGAGGAACTACTACGTTTTACAAGGGTTTATATACGATGAGATATGTGACGGGAACACAGTGAGCGGAGTTCCGAGGCTGTGAGAGGTACATATGGAAAGGCTAAGTTGACAGGCGCAAAGGTAACTGACACAGGCCGATCATGAGGAATGGAGTGTAAAAGGAAACATGAACAGGACTGAGAATGATAGCGGAAATGATCTGTCAATGGACGATCAAGAATGGAGATGGAGATGAACTGTCAAGCAGATCGAGGCTGGAGCGGAAATGAACTGTCAAGCGGATCCGATGGATAGGGGTAATTACAAGGGATCGGAAATAGGAGTGAGGACCAGGTCGGATCCGATGATCTGATAGGACTGGTTCAGGATGAGGGTTTGATCAGATCCGACGATCCGAGAAGAGATGAGGAAAGCCGAGGGGAATGAAGTCCTACATTGGATCTGAGGATATGGAAGTCTAGATCGGATCCGAGGATATGGAAGTCCAACTGGAAGACAGGGGTCAGGAGCGGAATAAGGTAACTGGATCAGATCCGATGATCTGAAGGAAAATACGGTCCAAAAATGAGGTCTAGAGTACGGGATATGACAATAACACGTTTCAACCAAGGGCTGGACCCCCTAAAGATAGTAATGCCATGGATGTGGACTCAGGAAAGCAGAGGGGAACTCCGAGGGCAGATGGTAAGAAACCAGCCTTCACATGTTACCGATGCAGAGAAGAGGGCCACATGGCTAGAAACTGTAAAGGTGCCCCTAAGGCACAGGTGAAAGCCACAGCACAGGAGGCTGAGGTGAAAGCGTCTTCGTCAGACGAATCCAAACCCCCGAAATGGTTTGAGGCATGGATTGCTTCTTCCAAGGGCAAGGATTTTTAGAAGAGTTGAAGTCAGAGTCTGCAGACCTAGACCCGAACAATTGTTTCTCTATCCTATCTAGTTTTTCGCATGTATCAGAAGTATATTTGCGATCAAAATCAGAGCATTTTTACATTCCGATTAGCCTGAAAGGAAAGAACCAACAAGCAAACGTAAAAGCACTTGTGGATTGTGGTGCATCAACATTATTTATTAATGAAAGATTTGTGAAGAACTCTAGTCGTTGTCGTAAATTATTGCGACCAATTCTGGCTAAAAAAAATTGACGGCTCCCTTAATGCCGCTGGATCAATGACATATTTCGCTGAAATAGGACTTAAGATCGGAGATCATGAAGAGGACAAAGCAGCCTTTATGGTTACAGATCTTGGAAGCAATGATGTCATTATCAGCATTGATTGGTTGAGGTACCATAACCCAGAAATAGATTGGAACGCAGGACGATTTGCTCTTTCACGTTGCCCAGTCAAGTGTGAGACTAAAAAAGAAAAAAGACTAAAAAATAGAGAACAAAGAAAATCACAGATCCCAGATCTAATTCCCACAGAAGAGGATGACAATGAAGATTGTGAGAAGAAGAGGGCGACAGTTGAGGAAATAGAAGATGAAGAGAATCCAGAAAGGTGGATCAGATACAAAGACTCAGTCGCCACGGAGCAGAAGGTAGCAAAAGAAACTACAAAAGTGAAGAAGTCTATGGAAGAAATGGTTCCGGACTGGCTTCATGATTACCTGGGAGTATTCTCAGAAGAGGAATCAAGACGATTTCCTGAAAGAAAGAAGTGGGATCATGCAATAGATTTCAAAGAAGGAGCAGATCTTCCTCTGAATGCGAAACCTTATCCATTGTCACCTAAAGAGATGGACACATTAAAAGATTGGTTGAAAGCAGAAACTGCTTTAGGGCAAATCAGAAACTGCTTTAGGGCAAATCAGAGATTCACAATTGCCTGTGGCAGCCCCTTTCTTCTTTGTGGCCAAAAAGGATGGCAAGTTACACCCCGCCATGGATTACAGAAAGCTAAACGATAGAACAGTTAAAAATGCATATCCATTACCAAGATCACAAGATCTAATAGATGCATTAACCGGAGCTACTATGTTCTCCAAAATGGATGTATGATGGGGGTACAATAACATTCGCATGAAAGAAGGAGACGAGTAGAAGGCAGCCTTCAAAACGCCTTTTGGTCATCACGAACCAACTGTAATTGTCACAAGTAATTGTCACAACCCTTTAACAAATACCCGTAAGGTCGGAGACTAGGACTCAAACAAAGATAATCACAACAAAAAGATGATGAGGACAGGTATGTCTGGGTTGATACACAATGTATAAACAGGAGGTTTGAACTGAAGTTCAACTGTTATAAATATGTCCCTACTATATACTACTATTCAAGCGGAGTTCATCTGAGTCTAAATACTAACTAGCCAATCATGTGATTTAAAGAGATCATCATATGTTGTGACATTACTAAATAGTTCTTCCATCTCTCTCATGTTCTGTTCTCTTCTTTCTATATATAACCAATCTCGATCCAGGGTCTGTTCTTCTGTGAATATCTTATGAGTCTTCTTTCTATAAATAATCTTTGTATCGGATCTTCTGTTCTCTGTGACAGGGTGAAGTA
>QFEN01002666.1:0-11070 GCA_003316125.1 Auricularia polytricha
AGACTCGCTTGGCGAAACAAACTTGAACCAACATTGAGATCTGGATTTTGTTCGAAAGAAGCTGAAACTATATGGACGTGTTCGACCTTCATGGATGCGGAATACTTGGATGCGGCGCAACTCCCGATCGAAGTGTAAGTACAGTGCATAGAACAAGCGGCGATGGATACTTTGGCATGAATCACATCAAGCTGCGGACTTCAAATGTATCTGCCGCGGACTTGCTACTAGTACCTTGCCGCCGTCTGCCTTGAGGTTGTAAGGCAAATTGAAATACGATGGGAATTTTTTCTTTGCATGATGCTTGTGCCAATCATGAAGAAGGTTATCAATGAGATCCATAAAACGGTCTCTGCTGTGAAGATTCAGGCAATGATGGTCGCTAAACTTCTTGGGAGCTGCACATCGAGTGTCCTGGTCCATTGGTATGCTTCGGGTTCTGCGACGCTTTGGACTTCGGAAACGGTCAGGGCTAATCAGCAAGCGGCATGCAACGGTGAACTTGGCACCTTAGTATGGGCCAGTGCGAGCGGCTGTCTAGTGTGGCAACCTGCAGGGCGAGTCGGAGTCCCAGTGGTACAGTGTAGCGCCACACATCGTTACAGCCACTGGTACTAGTACCTAACCTTGAGTCATATGCATGATAATACTAGCTATATTCTCCTAAATTGTGTGTCCACTTTCGTTTGCGCACCCAAGGACTTATTACGGAAATACATACTGTACAATGTATATGTTACACGGTGAAATGGTGGTCTCGACTCTGCACAACCTAGTAAGTAATATCAATAGTCGTCGATATCATCGACATTGAGAGCGGGTCTCTCTTTCTCGCGCGAGGGAACCTTCTTCTCTGCAACAATTCCCTTATAGGCCACTTGAAACTCGGATTGCATATCGTGCATGCTGCTGGGAACCCCCTGCATGAATTCCTTGACCTCTGTAACCGCACGTTTGAGAGCGTCAATGTCACGGGCACGATGAGCCACTGAGGAAGGTTCTAGTTGCTTGCGCAGTTTCGATCCCTTTTTGAGGAGTGCTCTGTAAACAGGACGGTGTTTAGTTGTTGTATGATGCTAGGTAAGTAAGGACGAACGCGATCTCGCTTCTCTGCCGGCCTAACTGCTCGAGCTTTTCATGAGACTCTTTATTGAGAAGGCCTTTCGTCTTCGCTTTGGCAGCGTGAGTTAGAGCAATGCCTCGTTCCAGGCACACCAGAAGGTGAGGCAATGGTCCAAGGAAAAGGAAGCTGTAATAACCCGGACGCCATTCAGAGGACTGCGTCTCCTTCAGGCATGTCATGAATATCGCATCGATTTCGGCATTCACTGCACGACTTGAGCGACGTCGAACGTAACGGCGGTATGTGTTCTGAATATCACGGGCCGCCTTTTCTTCCTCTGCCGATGGACCGTTAGAGCGTAGCGACTCGTCGAGATCAGGTGCAAGAGACGTTACCGCCTCATCCAAACTTTCCGACGCATCACGAGTCTCGGCAGCAGTATTCGCCGCGACATCCTCCTCCTCCTTTTCTTCTTCTCCGTCGAACTCTTGAGGTTGCGGTTCCGTTATATCATTCTCATCGTGCTGCATAACCTCTGGTCGGTCCTTGTAATGCTCTAAGCGAGGTACAAAGGTCGGGGCCTCCACTCTCAGAGTAGACTGTGCGATCACTGCGTATGATGACAGGAGATGGGGGATCTCGATGACCTTCTCGTATACAAGCCGACGGACTATATAGACTCGGGTACGCTGGTTCATCGTTTTGTGGACAAGGTGCACCAAATTGTTCACTCCTTTATTGTTGTCGAAAGCCAGGAGAGCTCGCACGTAACCGTCTGAGGGAGGCACCCGTCCTGGCAAGGGTGTCATGTACCTGACCACCTCATCTACGAGTTTCCGATAGTTAGCTGTACGCCAATGTGAAAGAGGGTTGTTCTTGTGCAGAGAAAGCATGATTTTGTCTACTTTGTCTTTCAACAAGCGATTCCTGATATTATGAGCAACTGACGGATCGAATTCAGCAGCAAATTAATTCTGAACGAAAAAAAAACGTACGAAGGCAGAGAACTCTGCAGCTGCATTACATGTGATTAATTTGTGCATCATCGACGAGCAGATACTAAGCGGGACTTACATCCGGGAAATGAAAATATTGCGGAGGAGGGGCGTAAATTTTGTGTGGTTCAGCCAGAGGAATTCTGCTTGATCGTAGTCTCAGAAGATCTCTGGAAAGTGGAGAAACCCACCCATGCCGGCCTCCACGCGCAATGCTTCGACCAGCCTCGCAATCTCATCCAGGAGGCAGTCCATCAGAACCAGCCTAGCCTCTTTCTCTGCCGTAAATTTGTGGGGAGACAGCAGCCAGTTGCATGGCAGGACAACGCCATGGAGGGGAAACTCATTATATGCTGGGTCCATTCGATACTTAATTATAAAAGCACTGCAGACGTCCTCGATGCAATCGCACAACACAGAGAGGTTGGTGTACAAACGGTTGTTGAGGATATGGCTAAATTACACTTATCAGATTACGCATAGAGACAAGGAGGAAACTTACAGAAGAAACAGAATTCCCGATGAGACGCTGCTGCAGTTAGCTCCTTGGTAAGAGTTGAGCAGGTCATTGAGCATATAGCGATTGTCTCCTCTGCGAATGAGCTCGGCCGGCCTGGAGACCATACACTTTGCTCGAGAGATGTAGCTGGATGCGTCGTTCCTGTCAAAAGCGAAACTTAAACTCGTGATCCTCATCACAGCCGTCAAAAACTGAGAGTTGGTCCAGAACGGGTCGAGGGAATAGAAGGATTCGCGGATCCAGAGCTTCACTACTTTCATGCCATCTAGACGAAAAGGCATTAGGCTCATGTCAAGGTCCGCGAGAGAACCTTGAATGAAGAAGGGTGGATTAAGAGCCTCGTAAAGATGATTGAGCCAGTCCCTCATGCTAATCAAGTGGTCAGTATAAATACTCGATCAGAAGCTACCTGCAGGCTCACCTATCGCGTCGTTCCATGTATGGATGAGCGGAATACATGAATTGCAAGATGAGGATCTGCCAGATGTGGATGGCAACGCGGTTGTTGTAATATAAGCGATCCAATTTCAATGGTGCGACATGCTCTTGGGGACAGTTATCTCTTCGACATACCCCAGAGACCAAGAATGGCAGGCATTGCGAAAAAACGGGGGAATTGCAACACATAGCATCGATCCCCGACACTTTGTCTTTCAAGACAGTCCGAATGGATAGTTGTAGCAGCTGCGTGACGTTTCTGCGAGAGGCCGTATACCCGGATGAATGTTCCGACACCAAAGTGATGCCTTGGCGAATTTCCATCACACAGCTGTGGAGGAAGGTTCCATCTGGTATGAGAAACTCGTCACCAGATAACCGCACGATGGAGAACAGCCTCCGAATACCGCCCTGCCCCACGAGGTCAGGGAAGGTCGAAATCTGATAGAGCAGTCGTGCGTAGGCGTGAAACTGTTGAAGGAACCGTTGCATTTCATCGACCGCGAAAGCTCGAATGTCTGTGGCGTGAGAGAAGACATGGTCCAGGCAAAGGAGAGCCGCTGGCTGGTAATTATGTTTATTGAAGGCAAGCGCGAGATTTTCCAACGGCTCGTGATTTCCACGCAAGATATTCTGAAACATCGATATCTAGATCCCGATCAGTCCAGTTGGTCACTTTGAGACTACTTATACGTACTAGATCACGCGTCGCCGGCTTGAGCTTGCTCATCTCTAGCTGATCAGCGAGAGCGATGAAATGCCGCATTGACTCATCAGCGAAGGCAGTTTTTGCTGTGATTCTAAAAGAGCATTTGCGCCAGAGGTATTCCAATATAGTGTCGGCCGCACGGACAGTAGAGTCAACATTGCTGTTGTCCTTAATGAATGCTTGGACAGCTTCTAGGGGCCTGTTCTCTGACAAGTGAAGTTCTGCGGCCTCGTAGTACCTCGAATGAGATTCAAGCAGTGAGGCACGAGCATAATCAAGATCATAGTCCTCCAGAAACTCGAGTTCCTCATTAAATGTTGAGAAGAGTGGCAAGGGAGCCCTACGCAGTTGCTATTGAACAAATAACATGCTCAAATTGTGGGAACTTACTGAGTGTTGTTCCTGCTGCAGTAAAAGAGTCTGCACACAGTCCATAACTCCGTTTTGGTCTCTTCAAGAATATTCGTGCCATGGTTATCAAGGACATGGAGTGTCTTGTCAAAACGTCCAACCTTGCGATATTTCTTCGCTGCTTGCTCGAATTCTTGAGCATTAAGATAGGCCTCAGCAGCTTTGAGATCCTCCCCTCCTCGAACGTAGCAATCCGCCGAGTTACGATAATACTGGAGCTTCTGGTTCCCTGTCGCGGCCGCACCACAAGTAGTAAAGGCATCAGCTGCCACGTTAAAAGCTCTCTTTTGGTCGCTGAGTAAGGCCACCCCGACACTAGAACGTGCGACTTCTCGTAGTTGATATGCTTCACAGACCTTCACTTCACGACGAAGGTTGGCACGTTCAAAGCAGTGGATAGCCTGCGAGTAGCGCTTGTGCGAGAACAGCGAGCGCCCGAACGTTGCCCATTCTTCTGGAGTTGATGAGACGGCTAAATGAGGAACATCGGTGCCGGGGGTACAATTGTGGACCTGATTGCGAGAGGTCCAGAATATCTGAAAGGAAAGGGTTATCAGATCGAGTGACACCAACACGTTGCTCTAAGCGTACACGCATCGGGTCAGATTTGTCAGACTTGTCAACGATCCACATGTTCTTCCTTGCTCGAGTGATTCCCACATAAAGAAGTTTGAGCTGATGAAAGTAAGTCAGAGTTCATTCCTTTGTCGAGGAGCGATGTGCCTACCTCGCTACAAACCCCAGCGTATCGCGCTTCGTCACGATCGAAGTCCGGTGCATGTCCTTCACCCTCCACTCCGTTGAGAACTATGCGCCATCGCGACAGATCTATAGCAGAATCCTCGAAAAAGTTGTACAATAGCACCTGACCGAAGTCAGGTATCCATCAGAAAGCCAAGGTAAGTTTCTCACATCATTAAACTCCAGGCCTTTGCTCTCGTAAAGTGTCCTGCGTACAAAGGTGAACATGAAAATCACGAAGCCAAGGTAGTAGTAATACGACTCACATAATGAGTCCAATATCGCCTACTTGTTCCCGCAACTTCTGACGTGCTGCATCGTCACGCACGAGTATGCCTAGAATACCTTGTCAGTATATGGATAAAATCTTGAGCCAATTACTTTACACTGCTGGGCTCCGAACTCAATGTGACTACCACTGCAAGAATTCTCAGTAAGGAAAGGAAGTATGTCGTCCAGGACCTACTCACCTCGCCCCAAACAAGAACTGTTCATAACGAACGGTGTCTTTATCCCAACCGGTAAAAAACACAGGCTTCAGCCCGTCAACCACCCCTTTTTCTGGCTGAAGGTTATCGATTGTGTTGGGCCAAAACTTTGTGATGAGTTCGATCACAGAATGGGCACAATTGACGATGCCACCGTGCGATCTGTAGTTGATCGCTAATTGAAATATCATGGGCTGATGAAGATATGGTCCAGCGGAATTGACCGAGGTATTTTGCTGCTGCTGTGAGATGTCAATTCAAGCCCAAGCTATGTTACTGTTGCTGACCTCCACACGGTATAAAAACGCTTTTAGATCATCGAACCTGAAGGAACTCCCTGCAGAGATCGTCTGTGCGGTGTCTCCAGCCCAAAACAAACCATCTGGATTTCTGCATAGTTGCCTCAAAACTAAAACAGAAAGTTCTAAAGGGATCTCTGTCAATGAAGGATGGAGCAACTACTTACAGAGTGCGTCGATCAGAAGATTGTCTTGCGCTTCGTCGACATATCTAGTACAGGTGGTCAGGGGCAGGGTACGCTGGCGGGGATAACACATACAGATAATCGATCTGTTTGCCAGGGAACCTTTGGCTTCGCAAGACCTTGAGTATCGCATGTGTGCTGTTTGGGCATATGTCGTGACATTACATGGATGAGGAGGAAAAGGTCGTACCGATCTGCAACATCATGATGACGTCGTTGCCTCTTGATTTTCGTATAAGTCTCGAAGATGTCATAAAGAGTTCCCCTCTGATTCGCAAAATTCGGGTTGGAACGATGAGGAAGACGGAGGTAGTTTGGGCGATCGAGAACTCCGTCAGGACAGCTCAGTGCGTGTTCGGACCCTTTGACGATCCCTGTAGGTATATTCAGGAACTACTGGTGTCAAGATAATACAATTTGGTACTCACCCATGAATTCGCTGAAAACCAACCACGGGTCTGGTGGGGGAAGTGTCAGTACTTAATTGTCATCACAAAAGAAAAGGACACTACTAAGATTCTTGGTGAGATTCTGCGGAAAATGAGGCCAATATTGATTTACGAATACTTCATAGGTGACGAAACAGTCATGCGCCTCTGCATCGTCAACATTGAAGAAAATTCCTGCACTGATTCTCGTTTCGGGGTCATCCTTGCTCAGGATATCTCCTGCTATCATCTTCGCTAGCTACAGAAGCGATGAGCATAGAGACTATCCGGACAATGGATTGGGACATACTCGATCGAAAGTCACAAACAGAGGAAAGTGCTTGTCCTCAAGTTCACTGTATTTCATGGGTATATTCATCTGTGATTCGGGCACGTCGTCGAGATCAACAAGGCCCTCCTGAACGCTTTGTGCCTTCATTTTCGCAAGTTCCTGTAGGGTATAGCCTGCTAGCGCCAGAGATTCGAGAAGCTTCGTGAAATACTCTTCCACTTTTGTGGCGAGCACTCTAGATTTGGTGACAAATATTTGGCGTGGCTTCGGCATGTCGACGGCACTCATCTCCCAAGCTCGCTGAATGCCAAGAATCTTAAATAGCATCGTCGTGGTTTTTCTAGTTGGGTGTGATAAATAGGCCGCTGATCTTAAGGGCAAGACACTTACCCCGTGCCACTGCGACCCAAGACGTAGCAAGACGTGGTACATTCGACAATCTTTCGTTCTTGAGGTCTGAACCGACGTTAATCAGTGAATTCATCGCATTAAGGCAGAACCTACGTGAGTATGAAGACGTGCTGTACATCTTGGTTTGCGATGAGACCTTTGCAAGAGATGAGAAGAGGTGACGAGCCAACTGCATGACCACTCACTATGCAGGAACGCCTAAACGAGGTATCAAGTCAATATTCACCTACCCAAGAACCGCATAGATAAGCTTACTTGCGAGAATGTAACGTATTTCTCCAAACTAGAAAATTGTTAGATGGAAACCAAATTGTATAACGATGGCGAGAATTCATACACAAGTAAAGAGTGAAGCTATGTCATGAATCAGTCATCGCGAGGATGACAATTAAAAAATACTCAACGCGGTCCATGTCCTTATCACTAAGATCAAGTGGACTTCCTGAGCATTCTGGGTCAGGTTCCGCCGGCGGGAATGACGCCGGTAAAATCACGCTGTCATTAGCAAGGGCTGGTCTATTCCGAAATATGCACCTGCGAAAGCAACGGTTCACTGGATTGCATCAAGGGCTCAAAACGATCTCACCTTCTACGATATTCTTTGCCCTTGCGTGCGAGATGGCTACCCAAGGCATCCCATATTCTCCCAAGCTGAGCGTGCGTATAAATGCCGTATACCTTGATCACTAGTGTTCATGTGAGCGCTAATGGCAGACACAGATAATTGCTCTTGATAGTTCACCTTGTCTCTCGGACTGTCGAGACTCCAGTTTCAGTATCATGCTCGTCATTGACGGAAGAACGGCCTACCTCTCCGTCCTGGTCAGGGACACAATCAATTTGGTACTGTGAGAAGAGATCGGTCGTCTCCTGCTCAAAGTGATGTGTGCAAGATTACACGTACTACCAATCGTAGGTCCCTTGTCATCTTGGCCTCGTGGATAGGAATGCCTGCATCCGGCCCATTAAGCCGTTTGTGGTTATCATCCGAGAAGTGACCATTCGATAGTTGTCTGTGGCAAAGATGAGATCATTGCAGCCAAATTCACCAGAAGACAGACTTGATCTTCCTGACGATGATCTTGAATATCTTCTCATCTGCTCTACGGAATTCACGCAAATTTTTGTAGGCTTCGGTAGATATGAGTATCCGCCACTCTCCGAACCCATCCGCGTTTTCGAAGTAAAGCGCAGCCTTCATAGGTTGCACCATTGGGTACGCGTTAGGTTGGTTTGTTGAGCTCCCGACATCTTCGGTTGACGAAACTTCAGGCGCCACATCTTTGGCAGACTCTCCTACATTGGGGAGGAGTAAGGCTTTGATGTCGCCTGACAATTCCGTCCTCCGCAGAAGTGAGAGGTAGAACTTACGGGGAGCTGTCAGGGGAAGTATCAAAGAGTAGAGAATATACGCACCGAGAGAACGTTTTTCAGCTCCGCAAGAATGTGAATGGACAGTAACGTGGCGGCCTCACTCGTGGAAGGCACAACCACACCAAGCCTGACGAAGAGCGATGTGTCGATAGCGGTTTGAGCTTTCTGGCGATTACGCTTGCGCAATTTCTGAGGCACTTTCTTCTTGATGAATCCATCATCAGATTCGACGTCGAAGATATCCATCTCGTTTTCAAATGACTTTGCTCTGGCAAATTTCATAGTGCTCAAGGCACAAAGTACGGGCAAAGCGCCCTCGATGTAGCCTCTGTGGCGGCTAATGTCCCTTGAGACTTCCGCCGCCAGCGACTCAAGTGGCAAGGCTAAAAAGTACACAGACAGATTGTCTAGCATCCTGCTCGCAATGGAGGCTGAATATTCTTGAGATTTGGTTGGAAAGTCTGTCATGATCTGTGAGATCATTGTCTCGCAGCGATCCCAAACTATTGCAGAGTCAGAACTAGTGGCGCTCATAGAAAGTCTGTGAGATACCAGAAATAATATATGCAAAAGCATGGGGTGATGACAGTAAATGTTCGACTGTGGTTCGTAATCCAGTTGCTCCTGAAGTTGAGATTGCGTCCAGATGATACAAGGCAGCTCTGAGGCCTGCCTCGTTGACTATTCGATCTTTGGAGAGTAAGTCCAACATGGTTTGTTGAACGAGAGGAGCTTGTGATAATGAAGTACTTATACGAAGGGCCAGACAAAGACTTGAGCTGTGTCAAGAGGTACAAAGGTACAAAGGAGTGCCTCGCAAAGGCTTCTTATATTGTCGAGCGAGCGCTCTGTCTGAATTTCCAAACAGGTTGAGGCGCAAATAGTGCACCTAAAATTGACACCTGTGTGCAATCTGAAGCTGTGTGTGAGCGATAACTTGGACCCTCAAATGAATCCGGATTGTGACAAGAACTTGACCCTTACGTACGTGTGGAAGAGCCTGACTACTAGTATAGACTTATGAGATTATGAAGATAGGATTAAGAAGTCTGAAGGGTAACAAAGACACGTTCAGACAGTGGATTGCGACTCCCGAAGCGCAGAAATTGGAACGAGTTTATGTGGTCGTTCGCCGCGGTCACGGTAGTAGGCGTTCATTGAAGGAACCAGGTTCAGTTCGCTTCAATTACGTAATTTATGCGGCTACTCCCGCAGTGCTGTGGGACTGAATGCACTGGACAGCAACCTGTTAGGTAGGTTCACAGTGACGCACTAGCAAATATCGTGGTCAAGAATTCCTGCTCGCTGGCCATCTGCTCAAGACTTCATCTAGTTTGTTTCTTAACCTTGTAGACGTACAAGTGCATCTCATTAGCTAGCAAAGATACTCTAGAATGCCTCCCCCACACTATGATTTCCTCATCAAGGTGAGCATGCTGCATGCACACCCCAGACTCATCACACACATGACTTGCTTCGCAGCTGCTCTTGATTGGCGACTCAGGTGTGTTTGTTCCGTGGTTCTAGCGTGTTCCAATTTTAAGTTGTTGCTTAGGTGTTGGGAAGTCGTGTCTTTTGCTCCGCTTCTGCGACGATGCATGGACGCCATCGTTCATCACCACAATCGGCATTGACTTCAAGATCCGTACAATCGAGCTAGATGGAAAGCGCATTAAGCTTCAAATTGTGCGTGCTGTCATCTCATCACAGTCATAAACTGTTCGCTTCACAAGCCTGACCCATATCGTACAGTGGGACACTGCTGGCCAAGAGCGGTTTAGAACTATAACGACTGCGTACTACCGTGGAGCAATGGGCATTCTTCTTGTGTACGACGTCACAGATGAACGATCATACCACAGTACGCGCTATTAGCATCTCCCCCCACTATTGTCCCACCCTAATACATATCATCTCCAGGTATCCGCACTTGGCATGCTAACATTGAACAACATGCCTCAGAGGGTGTCAACAAGATTCTCATCGGTAATAAGTCAGATTGGACAGACAAGCGAGCTGTATCAGAAGAGAAGGGAATTGAACTTGCCACAGAACTTGGCATGGATTTTATGGAGACGTCTGCCAAGGCGAATGAAGGTGTGGAATTGGCATTCTTCAACCTTGCAAGGTTTGTCGCATTGTGCTACATTTGCGGACTTTACCCTCAACTACCAACTGTACAGGGCCTGCAAGACTCGGCTCATCGACTCGCAAGCAGACTCAGCTGCCTCAATGGGAGGTGCATCCAACGCAGATGGATCAGTGAAAGTCAACCAACCTGCGACTTCAGCGTCGATCGGTTGCTGCTCATAAGCACCTGTGTTGGACGCTAGTATAATCCGAGTTTCTCTTGTTCATCTTTGCAACCTATTTCATGTCACCTCCGTATTCCCCTTCCATGTAATACTGTTCTACCACATGACGCGGTGCTCTTGACTGAATATCTTCACTAGTATTTGAAGCAAGTGTTGCTTTGACTCGCTGCGGAGTGATGAAGTGCCAATTTAAGTAAGATGAACATGCTCATGCACATGACTTATCCGAATAATTTAGGGATGGGCTATTCATTGCGTATTCAGTGTATACGTGCTCGTATGTGAAGTTGTACAGGCGCAATAGATGGAGCTTCATGTGACTGGCGTGCAGTAAGCTGAAAATGGTTACAGTAAGGGTACAACAGTGGGGCTGCAGTGTCCTCATGTCAGGGTAACATTGA
>QFEN01000383.1:8071-23808 GCA_003316125.1 Auricularia polytricha
ATACAAGGACTGGCAGGTCATCCTACCGGCATGAGAAGATTTCATTGGAGATGCATTTGGTGAGTCTCTGGACCATGTTAGAGGTTCTCTATCTAATTGGAGCCATGTCCACCAAGACCAAGAGCAAGACCAGGATGGCACTGTGCTTGGAGGGATTCACCAGATTCCCAAACCATACCATGAGTTTGATCTAGACCATATGAGTTTGCCAATCTTGCTGGATGTAGAGGATGTCTTGCTTGAAACCAAGAAGGGAATGATTAGGTCGTTCCTCACCATTCATTACAGTAAGCCTTATTGCAGAACACCTGCACCATCAACTGATGCCTGCTGCCACAGGAATGTGCTGTAGAAAGCCAAAGGTCCCAGTGCCATGGAGCGACATCATGAAGGGACAGTCAAGATTCATCTCCAGCACATACCTGCCAGATGATACTCAGATCAGGGAGCCATCCAAAATGCACTGGAATGAAGCCAACACTTTGTTGGGATGTTGGTTTGACCAACAGGAGAACCAAGTTGGACTGACATTCAAGTTCAAGGCCTGGATTGATGACAAGGGCATAATGCACCCACCTGTCAGCCAGGAGTGTGATGACTCTGATGGTAATGCTAACAATGAGAGTGTGCGCCCTAGGCCTCCCAAAAAATCATTGGCCACAGCTGTACACTCAACTGGGAGCACCAAAGATCAGCTGGCCTGACTTCTCAAAGCTTGGCTGAGGTCTACTAGATGAGCTTACTTCAGTTCTTCCAATGAATAATTCACCGACACTGATGCAGATGTTGCCCTGCCAAAGGTGAAGAAACTTGGCCCCAACCATGTAGGAAAGAGTGCCATTGCAGAACCAAGTAACCAAGAGGGACATCAGTCCAAGCCAGATGACCAACCACCAGCCAAGAGCTTGCTGAAGACCATCACAGTTGGAAACACCACTATTTCATACCAGCCAGAAATCCTCTTTGGCCCACATTCTACTCATTGGGGTCTTGAACATCTTCACAAATCCCCACTGACACAGGACTGGGTGCCAAAGAAGACCAAAGCTGTCAAAGATGTATCACTGGTCAAACAAGACCAGTTGCTGAAGAAGACCAGGGTTGCCAGGTTGGCAGTATACTTGCTCTCTGATGCACCAGCAAAGCACACCAGGAGCAAGGTTGACAACTCACTTGCTGCCAGACCTAGGCAAAAGCCCAAGAGATACGCCGACTACATCTAATTGTTGGCCATTTCATTTGTTGGTCTTGGTCTGTTCAAACGCAGTACTCTTTCATCCTCGGTCCTTAAACATATTGGTACTTTGTCTTTTCAACATTTGGTATATACAATGGTACAGTGCAAGGTCTTCTAAACTACTGGATAGGGGAATTTCCCCTGCCCATTTTCCTCATTGCCAGTAGCAATACATTCAAAAGATCACCAATCTGCTGGTGCATGTGCATCAGATGTTGAATCTTAGCAACATCATTTTTGGCTTCAACAAATTGGTTGCATGCATCCCTATAGCTTAATATCACATCCTCACCAACATCTGTGATGTCTGTGGAAATTTGTGCTCAGTCATCATGTGTCAAGTGGGTTTCAATATAATGAGACTTACCTGACTGACCCATCAAAGTGTCAAGGGTTTCAAGCCTCATATTGGCTTGGTGGAGCAATTCCTCAGATTCCAAAATCTCACTTGGTGAGCCATCCCGTGGTGCTGGAGATGCACTTGGTGACCAACCTACACCGACTGTCAGTACCAGTGACTCAACAAATATTTCTGACCGACCTGAGTCAGCCGAGTTGATGATTGACCTAGTAGTCGGCCCACTGTCATAGTCATCATCTGTGCCAGATTGTGAAGCTCCCCAGCACATGTCAAAACTCACTGAATCATAGTCAGTTACAGTCAGTGGTATAAATTACCAATACTCACCTTTGTAGCCCACTGCCGATGTGGAAGGTTGTTCACCCCAACACATATCATAGCTCAGGGTCTTGCCAATTACTGGCTCTACCATTGGTGCCAAATTGATGTTAGATACAGCCAGTTGGTCATCCCAACACAGGTCATATTGATCTGCAGTCCAAGGTATAGCTGAATCTGCAGCACTGATCGGTGCAGGATTAGCCTCGGTGTCCCAGCACATGTTGAATGCTGTCATGGGTCAGTAATTAGCAATGGCATACATGCCTAAGTCAGCGCCTGGGCTGTCCTCTCAGGATCTCCAAGTTCTGTGGTCAGGTTGTTTGCCCTCATCGGTCATCTGATGACCAGCAAGAGGCAGCGAGATGTCCTTGGGAGCGAGGACTGGGCCAACCTCGGGTGCAGGTGCAGGTGCAGTTGTGCTGGCTTTTACTTTGGGGGGAGGGTTATGGTATTGCTGTTAATCTGATTTTTAGCGACTCACCATATCCAACAGTCTTGTGAAAGAACTGGTGGGCTTCCATGCAAGGATCATTATCCCGCACACAGATCCACTGTGGGGCAAGACCATTATTCATGGTCAATCTGATCTCGGCTGCTGCAGACAGCAGGAACAGCAAGATGACCGAAGCATTCCTGCCATGCTGCTGAGGTGCAGTGGACTTTGAAGGGTTAGTGGACATGTGAAAAAAATCTGGCACCTAGAAACTCACCACTTGTCACACAATGTCATGAGCTTGGTCAACAACCACCAAGCCATCTGATTTGCAAATCCGAATTTGGCAGACTGCACTATGTACAGATGCGTCAGCCATTGCCAAAGCCAAGTTAGATTCAAATTGGGAGGACATGGTAATGGTTAGATTGTTGGAAAGTTAAAATGTAAAGATGTTTGAGAAAAAGAAGAAGAGTAGATGACTGTTGACCTAGTTATATAGGGAATGACTCTGTGTGGATGTAAATTGGTGAAGTCCACAAATGTGGTTGGCAAAATGTGACATTGCTGGAAATGGCCAAGTTGTGGGTCCACAAATGCTGCATAGTTGGCCCAATGTGATACAGTCGGTGATTGCTGAGGTGTCGTGGCAGGCATGACTTCTGCATTATTGATCAGGATTCAAGTGGTTCACACATTCAACTATACCAACTGCCAGCACACAACTGTCAAAGTCCATTGACAACACCATGGATTCATGCGAGCATCCAATTGACAAAGCTCAGAGATTACAAGACGAGCGCATCAAAGCCAACCAGAACTTTTTTGTCACATGGGACCAGTGGGTTCCACCAAAGTTGTGGCTGATCCCATCCCCTCAAAAGGTCAGGATTCCTGTGGGTCTCAACACAATTTGCATTCAACCCAAATGACCCACTACATCCCACACAAAATGACTGATAAAATCTACACCATCAACCATGCCATCTCACAAAAAACACGCAGATAATCTTGCCAAGAAATATTTTGGGCATACAAGTAAGTCCTCTATCAAATTGACTTGACCTGTGATATTGGCTGATGACATGTGTTGGGGCACTGAGGGTGATAAACCACCGACTATGGAGATGTTGACCACAAGTGCATCGGCTGAACCACTATTTGGTGGTCAAAGTGAGTCCATGCAAGGAAGAAATGCAAGCTGTTGAAGCCCTTGTCAAAGCCTTCATCTCCGACAGTGAGGATAACAAGAATTCAGGAGACACAATTGTAGTAGCAAGGGTATGTATTTTTTCAATCATTTTCAAGCAGCTGTTGACATGGCCTTAGCTGTGAAAGAACATTGATTCTGCGCTGGCAGCAGCTCCGCCAAAATCCAAGGTAAGCACAGCAGTGATGTGTATCCCAATGACATTGCTAACTCACAGGCAGAGCATGACTAAAGACGTCAAGCAGGTGAGATTTACCTTTTCCCTGCCGTCTCCACCCCTCAATGATAATCAGCAGCATTCCGAGGGCACCATTAGTCACCAGCCAGAAAAAGGCAAAGGCAAGGAGAAGGCCACAGAAGTTGCCAAGCCCATTAGAGGGTGCTAACATGCCAAGGCCAATCCAGAGGCTTGTGCTGTGAGTCCTTCATCTTTTCCTGCATGCCAAGTCACCAAGTGCTCAATGTCTGATAGTATGACCCGCTGTCACACACCAAAAGTGTTTGGTAGCGAGAACATGGCTTTTTTATTTTAATATTCATTTCCCATATCACTCCTTACGTCTATATTCTTTCATTTCCCTTTATCTTCTTTCATTCTTGCCAACTTCGCAATTCTCGAGTTATTTCAAGACCATTACAACATTTGGTATTCTTTTGGCTCACCACGTTCAACAAGGTCAATTCAATTCTCTCATATTCCCACGCTTACAATGCCCTCCCATCTTCGACCCTCACACTGCCAGACGACCTCTATGTCCAGCCAGACCTTGCCATGTTGTGCAAATATCTTGAAACTCGCGCATTATACGTCCATTTCCTCATCATTCCCAATCCTCTCCCACAACTTCTTCCACCATTCCTTCCAAGCCATTATCCACTTGATCCTCACATCCATGATGCCTATGAATGCCCACACCAATCTATCCTCCCTGCCCATCCCCAAGATGTGCAACAAATCAGCCACCCTATGCAGATGACCATCCCTTATCGTGTTGGGGAAGAGCCTCACTGATTGCATATACCCGATGATCCTGCAAGTCGACATCCTGGCATGGCAACCACATGACATCTTTACACCAGGCCATTGGATCATCCCATCATCATTGCACTGCATCATTGCACAGCTCTATTATTATCCCCCACAGCAATCTGCTCTTGTCATATCTCTTGGATCATCACTGCACAGCACTTTGTCATGCTCACCAAGCGTGTGGTAATGCTGACTGAGGCGGATTTATCATCATTTGTCATGGTTTGTAATGGTGACAGCTTTGATTTATCATCCTCCCTTTCATATGACTCATGCCCAACCTTATTATTCATCCTGTTCTATTTTTTTGCTTATGCTTTGTTATTACCCCTGAAGCGCAGCTCCTATTCTTCCATGACCTTCTATGACCTTCCTTACCCCCATCATTTTCGTACTCTTATGGCTGGAGCACAGTTTTGAGTACACAGGAGTACGCAAATCACAGAAACATATATAAACCCCCTGTACTTTAGCTACAAAGACATTTGAACCCAGCTCTTCAGTTCACAGTTTATGTCCAGTTCCGCCTGAAGCCTCAGATAGGCTTCGCATTTTTTGATCTTCCCACATTATTGCTTGACTGTGTTCACCTGGAGCACGGTCATATTCTTCCCCAAGTCCATTCAGTCTATTCCTGCTTGCTGCCTCGAGTGCAGCACTATTCTTTCTTCGCCCTCCAACTGCTAGGTCATCTTGGACTTAGTGGTGGTCATCTCCCCAACTTTCCCACACCCAAACCCTCCAACACTCGAAGTGTGTGGAGCACTATACGGATCAGCCCACCCAAATTGAACAACTACTGTACCCAGTGTAGGAAACACTCGTTCTGTAGCCTCACAATTGGCCATTTGTATGGGTTACGACCACAGCCCACTTTCCATACAGTGTCCATCATACCCGACGATATCCGCTGATAACCCGACAAACCTGATACCCGATATCATCGGACCCGCTAGACCCCAGGCATCGGACTTACTGTTACCCTTCAGAAACCCATAAACCCCTATGTCCAGTCTGTCCCATGTGTCCCCACTGGTGAGTCGTTCATTAATAGATCACTACTGATATAGTAGATAGTATTATTACATGAGTTCACAGGCCGCTGTACCTCGTGCCAATTTACATACTATACATCGGACATTACCTTTGGACCCGACACATCGCTACTACTCTCGCCTATAGGACTCTGGACTATCACGTAGTTAGTTATATAGGACCAGGCGACTCTAATTTACCTTACCTACTTGTAGAGGGGAGTTACCCTTACATTTAGAGTCCCTGTCATTACAAAGATACCTGGATCGCTTGAAACCTTGCCCAATACACCTGTTTACCTGCTCCTTACGACCTGAACCCTTGTCATTCCTTTCCCTAACACTATCCGTCCCCTTGATACTAGTCCCGACACTTTGCGTCCGTTTCCTGTCCCATCCCAATCTTCATCCGTCGAACCCGTTGTTCCCGCACATCGGACCCGCACTTTCCCGCACATCGGACTCAGTTTCCTGTCATCGGACCCACCATTTTCTCACGCTAGCTATTCTCTCTAAAATCTAAAGACACTAACTATCATTCTTATATCAGACAGCAGACCCCTTTAGGGTCGAACTAGCCTAAGCTTAGCAAGACCCAACATAGTAGAAAAGGATTTATATTTCTTATATTACCTTTCTACATTGTGTCAGATTAACATTTCCCACACCAGTGCTTCCCAGCATAAGGACCACCAAGCAGTAGTGTTGTTTTGGTTTGTTTTTTTGTAGGTTTTCAACAGACCGACAACAAAGATCGACACCGCCCTGCCAGAGATGTGTTAACGAGCCATGCCTTGTCATTGTCAGCAGGAAGGGGAAAGCCATAAAGACCTGTGCCAAATGCCACTTGATGAAGGTGCGATGTAACCGACTGGTGTCGGTCAATTTTGATGCTTCTGCAATGGCTCAGCAGCCCCCCACAAAACACCTGAGGTCCAAAGCTCCACCAGCCTCCAAGTCTAAGGTTGCCACAAGGAACACTAGAGTGACCTCTTGCGCACATCCTGCAACTCCCATTGCGGTGTCTGAAGAGGAAGTGGTCATGGATGCCAGTAGGTCTTTTTTTCTTTCATTGTGATGTCATTTAACCTGTGATATTAGATGTGTCAGTTACCGCTGATGATCCCACTACTGATGTCACAGACATCAACATTGGGACTGAGATTCCAGCCGAACCTTGTGTCGTCACTTCTGCCGATGACTTCCCTGCTGATCATTGGGTGGAGCCTGAGTCTGACAATCTACCATTACCCATCCCCCCACCAACTCTGGCGGCTGACCACACATACCATCCTTCGGCATCTCGGCCACTGACCGTTACCACCCTCCATGACCATGTCATTGCCCTGGCTGCTTCAGTCGCTGCCATGGAAATGTCTGACCAGCATGCCCTTGCCAGGGTCAATGCGATGGAGCAGGATTTTGACTCCCACATCTCCTCAATGCGTGCCAAGTTTTCTACCATGCAGCTCAATGTCAGTACCACCATGAACATGGTAACCGGACTGGTCGACCTGGTGGAGAATCTTTGGCAGAACCAGGTCACCACCAACCCATTGTTCCCCCCACCAATGATCAGCCCTGCTGGTGGTTCCATGGCCACAGCATTGGGCATGAGATACTTTAATGGTGTCTTTGGCCCTTTGGTTGCTGCCATTGGTGAATCCTCAGTGTCTCGCCCCCTCGGTCATCCTCACATGAAGGGCAGCATGTTCACATCTGGACAAGCTGCCTCAGCATCAGCAAACACTGGTCCTTCATCCAATCCTGCTGAAGTTGGATGTCATGTTTCTGTTTCTTCACCTGCTTCTGCTGCACACTCAATGCCCTGATTATGTAGCATACTACATACTTGTACCATAGATTATGCGTTGGTCAGCGAATGACACCCATATATCACTTTCAAATTAAATTGTTTTTGTATATTGCCTGTGTGTCAACTGCAAATGCCGACCAACATGTTCTTGTGACAGCCCGGCATGTTGGAATAATTTATCTTGGTCAGGATATTTGACTCCCAGCATGTTAGCATCACTTATCTCAGTCATCTTTGTCAGTTTTCATGACTGATATTTGTACTCCCAGCTCACACAATTCACTAGCATCTTCTTGCCACTGGTCGGCATTCCATATATGACCAGCAGCATGGAGTCTGATATCGCCATACTAACTTTTACATGATCTAGGCAAAACCATTGCACATGACTCATCCCGGCCTTGTTTGACCAATTGTCTTTACACTATCCATCATATTTGACCGAGTGTTTTGTTGACCGAGGTGGTACTGGTATGTATATCATGGATCGGATCCATGCTATCCATCATTCATCATATCTGACTGACTGTTTGTTGACCGACACATTGACCAACATGACTGACACATTGACCGACCAGTCATATTCTCAGCCCATCTGTATATATCAGTCCCACCACTCACTCGGCCCACCTGTTCATATCAGGTACATACTTCATACACCACCTACCACAGTCAATAGCAAAGTTCACACTTATCTACTACACTACATACTATCAGTTGACTGTTGCTATCACAAACACACTTTGACCAGCCCACCTGTTGGTATCAGATAAACACTTGATATTGGCCCACCTGTTCATATCAGGTACATATTTGATACACTACCTACCATACAATATCTACCAAAGTCAATAGAAAAGTGTACACTTATATACTACACTGCATACTATCAGCCCACCTGTATTTAACAGCAAAATACATTCATGGGCCAATATCGGCTGGCCTGTGTAGAACAGGGATATTTCACCCTCAGCTATATGTATTAATCAAGGGTAAAGTGACTGCAGTATGTGGGCCTACAATGCCTCTCAAATGCAAAGTCTGACATCACCAAGCTCCAAAGGAGTTGAATAAACACAGACAAGTGCTTGAAGACACCAATGAACCAATGAACTACAAATACTTGCCACCATTATGCATGTATAGACAGACAATGACAAACTTGCCTCACTTCACAAGTTCTTGTCATTTATGGTATGAATGACTGTACTGAAATGACTGACTCAGCCATGCTATATATGGACCTCACAAAGTGTCCAAGGTGATCGAGCTTGTGTTATGACTGGGATAGGTCTCCTCTCAAGAATCAATAATGACTCGTCTCAGTTGAGAGCAGAGTCTACTCTACAGATCATAGAGGGTCAAGGGTTCAGACTAGTGTTGATGCTGGAGACTAAGTTAGAGATCAGATCGTAGACTAGGACTGGACCTCAAGGATGGTATAGGGTCTATTCCTATGCATATTTATCACCTAGCTACTCTAGGATATCAACAGGATCCCTCTACAGGAACATAAACATAGACAATTGCAAGTTTGACATTTTTGATGTTTTTCAGTATATTACTCTTGCATACATGATCCACCTTTCCTATATATCATCAGTAGTACATATATATGTGCATTCTGTGCCAAGGATCAGGTCAAAATAGGCCAGAGTCTTGAGGTAGTGTATATGCTTGTTATTTCTACTGATAAGGGGCCCATACCTCCAAAACATTGAGATCTGATAATAAGACCCCTGGAGCACATCTTATACCTATCCAGTATCATAGCCCTCAATTTCTAGAATGATCCAGCCAGCATTGAGGACTGAGAAGTGAAATAGATAAGAAATTGAGTGTGGGAAACTTGAAATGCCCAAAACATCGAAAATGGTCAGTTGAGTAGTGGTAGGACTTGAATTAGGGCTCCATTAAAAACCTCCTAGTTTTTGATGTTGGAGTTTTTGACAGATTTTTAACGTGTTTTTAACTGGTCGATAACTCGGGGTTGATATTGGGGTGTCAAAAACTCGTCAAAAACTTGAATATATATGTATATGATCCCAGGAACATAGCCTGTCAACTCTCTTTCTGAGCATCTGAAATCACCAAACAATTGTTAAGATATGACCAACAAACTGTCAACTACTGTCAAATTGAGAATATCATCAAGTATCTCGCTCGGCTCAATGATCACAACAAAAATTTACCTTGATGAGCTTCTTCAACGATGTTGGGCGCAACAACACAGAGTTGAGCCACCTCCAAACGGTGCTTGCACAACTTCCACGTAGTATCCCCCTTGGAAACTCCCGTGCTCGAGGTCACATTTGCACCTAGAGGTCGGAAGGATGAGTCTGCGCTGTGCCCTTTTGAGTTTCAAGAGTGTCACAACCCCTATGCCAAGTTAATGGAGGGCGGAAACACAGGACTCAAACGTTCAGATAACCACAAAGATGATAGAATTGGAGCAAGGACGTCCGGGCTGGTACAATGTACAGACAGGAGGTTTGAACTAAAGAGCTACTGACTACAATCGTCCTAACTATATACACATATTCAAGTGGAGATACAAATTGAGTTCTAACTACTTAGCCAATCATAAAATAAGAAAGAGAATCGTACGATGTGATAATGTGAAAGGTAACTATGACATCATGAGAAATGAGGGTGCTGCGGATAAGTTCTGGAATCGATCACATGATGTGTCACGTGATTCGTCACGTGATATGATAGCGTCTATGTTCGGAGTATAGCGTCTATGTTCGGAGTAGGGTTAGGGTTTCGAGTGAACATTGGTACGTATGTAGATTTCTTAGGAGTTAGCGCTGGGAATGGGCGCTTAATACCAATAGTCGAAAGGAAAGAATAATGATTTGTATTTGGTACTCGTGACAAAGAGCATGGGCCAGATCTTGTTGCTGTCGTTGACGTCCTAACGGCTGCCCTCAACGAGTTTCCCAATTCCGCGCTGCTTCAAAAATGGGTTCGTGATCTGTGGCGGACCACAGTTTATCACTATAAGTATACAAAACAATCAGTGAGGAAATACATGTATATAGAATAACATTCACTGACACATCATATGAGGTTCCGAGTCCTACCAACACCGAAAATACAACAGCCACAGCTATAGCAGCTCCCGGAGCACAACCAAAGTCTAATAATGCCAAAGGTGACTCCGAGGCACTCATTTGGAGTCGCAGGACTCTAATTCAGACTCGGAGGACAATTGGTTGGAGGAGAGCGAGGACCCAGAGATTGAGCGTGATCCAATGTACAGGTCTTGTGATACGAGAGTACTTGTGGGTAGCGAGGATGCTCATCTTGATGCTCCTCGATTGTTGGACTTACTATCAGAGAAGTCGGTAGAAGGGGCAAGTAGGACACCTCAACTACAGGGTAGCACAGTTCCGACACCTTCGAGAGGGCCTGTACAGTGGGCATTTGCATTACCATAGCAAAAAAATGTCAAAAAATGACTTGAAAAAACACATTTTTGAGTGTGTCAAAAACCCCTTGAAGGTGGGGGTCAGTTAAAAACTCGTCGTTAACTCCGTGGGTAGTTTTTCACGGAGCCCTAACTTGAATGCTGCATCAACTTACTTTACCACCACATCCCTTCAACATATCTTCCAGCCTCAGGGCAAAGTGTAGTATAAGTTCCTTGTGTAACCTAAAATATATCCTATTAAAATTTAATGAAATATTTGACCTATATCACATATATAAATGTGACTTTTGTGTGATTTGTATTAATTATCACTTTCACACATATGTTCCTTTGCTTCCCTTTCACTCAATATTTAATGGATCTTTCTAGAAATTGAGGGCTATGATACTGGATAGGTATAAGATATGCTCCAGGGGTCTTATTATCAGATCTCAATGTTTTGGAGGTATGGGCCCCTTATCAGTAGAAATAACAAGCATATACACTACCTCAAGACTCTGGCCTATTTTGACCTGATCCTTGGCACAGAATGCACATATATATGTACTACTGATGATATATAGGAAAGGTGGATCATGTATGCAAGAGTAAGATACTGAAAAACATCAAAAATGTCAAACTTGCAATTGTCTATGTTTATGTTCCTGTAGAGGGATCCTGTTGATATCCTAGAGTAGCTAGGTGATAAATATGCATAGGAATAGACCCTCTACCATCCTTGAAGTCCGGTTCTATAGGAAAAATTTTCACAGGTGGTAAACCACCAGGAGAAGGTAGGTATGCTGTATCATAAGGTCTTGTCCCATGGTCCTGGACACCTGATACATTTTTCAAGTATATCCATCTAAAAATACATACATAGCAACATATTTTGTGTTTTTCTGTATATATACTATATCTATTGATGTAGGGAGCTTTAGGGGGTCAAACAAGTGGGGGAATCTTTTCATATACACTCCAAAATATGTCCTGGATACTCTAGACCGCTTCCCTATCACAGGGGCAAAAGTGCGAAAGTGTACTGTACCCTAGGTTATTTTAAAAGGGCCCTGGAGGGGGGCTATCAAATAAATAAACAAAAAAGTGGTTTATTATCTTATATTACACATGTATATGCCAAACTACTAATTAGATACAAGGGGGGGCCTATTGTAGTGCAGTGGTGAAGCTGCAGTGAGGTGGGGAGGGTGTGGGAATAATTGATATTGTGGAGATTCCCAAACAGGCGATGTTTTTGGTGTTGTGGGGTAATTCCCACAGTAGGTGCGAAAATATGGGGTGTGGGAATAATGTGGGAAGGCCCTGATATGAGGAGCAATCTATTTTTAAGTGTTGTGTGTGTAGTAGGCAATGTAGTAGGGTTATAGGGAACTATAATCTACAATACAGTGTTGTATCACACACATCTGTAGTCCTCAGTGATTATTGTATCCCGAATCACTTGTAGTTATAGGTAGTAATACATCAAACCTACAGGTACAGGTGCCTTGGAACCCCTAGTCCATCGTGATCGGTTGGTCCTTCACATTAAACCTGCTACTACTAGTGCTCAATTTTGAGCTACTATCGGACGAAGGGCGAAAGGGCGGATCAAAAAGAGAGTGCTATAACGAGAGTATGTAAGTACTCAGTCTCGAGAGTCGAAAGACTTGGGAGACTACTAGCTAACCTATAACGAGAGTATGTAAGTACTAGAGTAGTCAGTATTGTAGTAAATGAATGTAAATGAATGGTATCATACCTCAGTCTCGAGAGTCGAAAGACTGAGGTGTACAAAGGCATCAAAAACTTCTAATGTACGGTAAAATGATTATGTAAGCTTACTCGACGATAACAATAGTAAAGTCCTTATCGATCAACAACTTTCAACACGCCCACTCGGCGAGACAATGCTTACTCCCATCCCTTCAATGAAATGGCCGTGTTTCTCGCGCGCAAGCGGCTTAGTCAAGACGTCAGCGACCTGTTCGTTTGTGGGAACGTACTCGACAGAAATCTCCCCTTCCTCCAACTTCTCCCGGATGAAATGATAACGGATCGCGATGTGCTTCGTTCGTTCGTGGAACATGGAATTTTTGGCAAGCAGTATCGCGGATTGGTTGTCAATATGGAGGGTAATAGGGTGAGTTTCCGAGAAGTTGAGTTTGCTAAGGAATGTTTTTAACCAGATTGCTTCTTTTGTAGCGGCAGCGGCAGCCATATATTCTGCTTTGGTACTCGATAATGCGACGGAGGTTTGTTTCTTTGACGACCAACTAACCGCTCCACCAGATATTAGGAAAACATATCCAGTAATCGAACGACGGTCGTTTGTGTCCGATGCCCAGTCCGCGTCCACGTATGCAAGTGGGTGAGTGTCTGTATCCCCTTGATATATTAATCGAGCATTGACGGTTCTGCGTAGATATCTGTAGACGCGCTTTAGCGCTGTCCAGTGCGCTTCTCCGGGGCTTGCAGCATGCTTGCTCAATGCGCCCACTGAAAACGCGAGATCTGGGCGTGTCGCGAGCATCGCGTACATTAGCGCACCCAGAGCGCTTTGGTAAGTCTTTACATCAACTTCAGGTTCGCTGACCTTGATGAGCTTCGTGTTAGGATCCATTGGCGTTGTCACGGGACGACTGGACCCCATCTCGAAACGATCAAGTATGGACTCGACGTATCGGCATTGCGACAATTCAATGGTTCGCTTGTCGCGATCGCGGATGATTTCCATCCCAAGGATCCATCTTGCCTCCCCGAGATCGGTGAGTTCATATTCTGATGCTAACCGTTCCTTGAGCTGATCAATGGCCTTGCGGCTCTTTGATAGCATTAGTTTGTCATCAACATAGACTGCAACGACAATTAGGACACCATCTTCGAACTTGTAGAAGACCGAATGGTCTGCTTCGCTGCGCGTGAAACCAAGCGACTCGAAAACAGCACGTAGACGCTTGTACCAAGCCTTGTGTGCTTGTTTTAGTCCATACAGTGCGCGCTTGAGCTTCCAGACCATGTCTGATGAGCTGCGGAAACCTGGAGGCAATTCAAGGTAAATTACTTCTTCGAGTTCACCATTGAGAAATGCTGATTTAACGTCCATCTGATGGATTTCCAGGTCATACTTTGCTGCGAGTGCAAGGAGGACTCTGATGGTGGAGAACTTCGTGACAGGTGTAAATGTGTCCGTGTAGTCGATGCCGTGAACCTGGGTGAAGCCTTTCGCAACAAGGCGAGCCTTGTATCGCTTGATTTTGCCATTGGGCCCACATTTAACCTTGTAGACCCACTTCAAGTCTACGATCTTGCGATTACGGGGCCGCTCGACCTCCTCGTATAGGCCAATCTTCTCGAAGATCCTCAGCTCGTCATGCATTGCCTCATACCATAGGTCCGCGTCCGGATGGTTTACGGCTTCATTGAAGGTCCTTGGTTCGTCATCGCAGGCTGTTGCAGCCTTATACACGTTCTCGTGAGTACCACCATCTCTCTCATGCTCGCCCACTGGATCTGCAGTCACTGACACCTCAACAGTCTTCTCTCGTTGTGGGAGAGTTGCCTTCTCATAGGCATTGACAAAATAGCGGGCATCATCATCTCGGATAGGTGCCTTGCGCACTCGTGCACTTCGTCGCACTTCTGGTGGCGGAATTGGGTGTGGATATGGTCCAGGTGGTCCAGGTGGTCCAGGGACTTGATTTCACACTCGACGAACTGCGGAAACTGGCCTTTGAGGGTGTTCTCGATGCTCTTCATCAGGTAAGTCGTTCGTATTTGCTCGACTTGGCTGATCTGTATCTTGGCCTTCAGTTTCTGAGTCGGAGGGATCTTCAGCAGTCTGTGCTTCTGGAGGATCGAAATCCAGGACGTCATTGCTATGTATATGACACTGGGGAGTTTTGAGATCATCGACAGCTTGTTTCGGAGCAGAGGGTGCAACAGTCTTGGTGCAGCCTGATCCTGCTGGGTCTTCCTCTGGAGGTATAGTGTCAATCTTGACACAGTTTGGTCCTTCTGGATCTCCCTCATCGAAAACAATGTCTCACGACTCGAAAATGCGACCAGTAGCACAGTGCAGGCATACATAGGCCTTCTTGTGCTCGGCGTACCCTAGATTGACGCACTTGAGTGATTTTGCACCGAGTTTCTGGCGTTTCTCATCAGGTATGTGCACATGGGCTTTGCACCCAAATGCTCGAAGATATGCGATTGATGGCTTGTTTCCAGTGAATGCTTCGTGTGGGGTCAAGTCTCCAATGATTGCTCGTGTCAGTACCCGGTTCAAGATATGAGTTGTGAACAAGATCGCGTCTCCCCAGTACTTGTTTGGCAGTTCGGCATCGCAAAGCATGGTTCGTGCCATCTCTACCAAGGTCCTATTCATACGCTCAGCAACACCGTTCTCTTGTGGTGTGTATGTGTTTGTTTTCTCGTGGTGGATTCCTTTTGATTCGAGATAGGAAGAGAACTCTTTCGAGCCGTATTCCCCCCCACCATCACTACGAAAATAATTCGGGTGTTCGCCAGTGACAGTTTTGGCTCTCTCGAAGTAGGACTTGGTAAGTTCAAATACTTCATCCTTTGTTTTCACAAGTTTGACCACAAGATGGTGCGAATAGGCATCTATGAATGTGATGAAGTACCGGTACCCAGTGCGAGCTATTGTTTCCATGGGACCGCAGACGTCTGAGTACGTGCGGTGCAAGACTTTCGGGCTTTTGACATCGGATTTGGTTGGAATCGGGTTTCTATGCTGCTTGCCTTCGAGGCAGGCTTTGCAGAGGTCTTTGCTGTGAGTGCTAGGTCCCACAATGTCCATCCCATTGACCATATCTTTCTTCACTAGTTTAGAAACCGAGTCGAAATTGATGTGCCCG
>QFEN01000384.1:21778-77300 GCA_003316125.1 Auricularia polytricha
TCAGCGTCCGTATCCATATTCCCCTCCTTCATCGCCCCAGAGGTAGTAAGAGAGTCTATGCTGGGTCATGATGAAGTGCTGAGATATCAAGTAGCGAATGCAGCCAGTGATGAACAGATAGGTAAGGAGTGACATGACGATTGCTGTGTGTCTTGCGAGTAAGGACGGTGCGAAGGCGGACGCAAATGACTGAACGTACAAAATATGAGCTTCTCCCAGGGCTCAAGCACAGATATTCCAAAGGTTGTCTCGAGCACGATTTTGTAACGCCATATGTATTTGCGGAGGGAAGAAGTGCGGAAGCTGGGCGTGCCCGGGAGGACGGGCGTGCGTGCCATGCTGACGCTACTACAATGGATTAGTGCGATAAAGACTGCGCGCGTGTTTTTGGTTTGTAGGAGGCCAACGCGGCGGGGGAGTATATTTCTATGGGCTAGTACAAGGCCAGTAAGAGAAGAACACTCAACAAGTGCTTTGCAATTCAATAACTTGCAGTGCCATCATTGGGCCCTGTGCAGTCACGTGTCTGCCGTAATGATGATGCACAAAGAATCAGATCTGGCGGCAGCAAGAGTTTGATGTAGGTCATGCATGAGCATACAAAGGTACACGTAAGCGAGTGAGGGATATGGGAGAGATGAATCCAGATAGATAGCATAAGACAGATCTAAGAATGCGCATATGTGGGTAGGGAAGCATAATAGCGAATGAAACACCATGATGCTCACCTCAAATCATGGGTAGATGATTAGGCACGCACTATAGCTCTTTCAGCCCTGGAGTCTCCACCCATGAACGAAACACGTCTCCTTCCTGACCCCAGAGGTAATATATGGCGCGTCGTTGCATGACCATGACATGCTGCGGCAAGTATTGGAACAGTCCAATCATCACCAACATCGTCAAAAGCGAGAATATGATCACTACGAACGGGTCAGCGAAATCATTTGACGATTCATGAAAAGATAAGACTCACAGCAGAGAACTTTCTCCCAAGGTTCAAGCATAGACAGTGCTAATGTCGACTCGAACTTGACTCTTTGCCTCCATAAGTAGTCCTTCAGCATGACGAAGAATAGCTTGAAAGTGATTATAGTTGAAGAGCAGACAGAGAATGGCAGAATGTGGTATCTCGTTCTCGACACAGTGCTTAAGTTATAATCCTCAAGCCAATTGCGCTGCCAAAGCGGCGGAAATCGAAAATTAGTGATTTTTTGGCACGTGATGCACAATAGTCCCACCATCATACACAAGTACGTGTCGCCCTCAGATGCCAAACCACGTCAATGCATAGCACGATCCCCGGGCATCGCACGTTTGTCATATGTCGCGAGCTAGGTTTCTCCGAGAATGTGTAACTAGCAGCTAGCTAGGTCGGGGGCGTCACACTTGGAAAACGAGGCAACAAACAAGACAGTCGACCACGGTCGGTATGTGATCGCGAGCATGGACCGCCCTCACCTAATAAGTTTGGAACTGTAGCAGAATCACTATTTTTTTCATTGCAAGCACCCCTGCACGCGAGGACCGGCCCTGTGATAGCAACGGCAACGTTATTCAAATTGATGTTGCCCGACAAGCACAGCACTCCACAACAAAATAATTGTTCTAAGAGCACAGTTGGCTTTCTCCGCTAGGCAACCGCTTTGTCCTCGTATCGCATGCTGTTAAAGTGAACGTTCTTCGGTATTCCGCTATCAAGTAGTATGTCCACAAGCTACGATATTTGCTGTTTCTCGACGTTCCTTGGCAGAAGCATCATGATGTGTTGGCAGGTCAGTTTGTGCTACGTGCCAGTATGTGCCCGAGTATCATTGGCGCAACTCACGTAGCATGTCATCGCCCTATTCGCTGGTCCCCTGGATCGGCGCGAGGCTCCGTTTCATGTTTCTGAGCAACTTTACGTCGATATATCTTGAAAGACAATTGAAAGGTTTTGTACATGCCTACTGTTTTATTACATAAGGAGATGCCCATATCACCGCGGACTTGCCTCCGCCGGACCGCTCGGGATCTGCAGGTATTCAGGAGAAAATAGAGTTATGGTGGGGGTCCATACATATGTATGCATAAGAAAATGAACTGAAACATAATACAGCTGAACAGCAAAGTATTTCAAACTTGAGGAGGACCTAAACAAATTACCGTGAGTCCTGCGAAGGCATCGTGTTGCAAACAGACATACGTCGTGTGCCTCAATTCAAACAACGTAACGCATACCCACGTCCATCCGAACCCTATAACTCCCTCACACTGGCTGCCGCATGGTCCATCCAGTGATTTAGTACCCGCTCATCGCCCCAGAGATAGTATGCAGTGCGAGGTAGTAGTGAGATCAATTGACTGGGTATCACCCGAGACAGGCCAGTGAAGAATAGGAAAGCGAGTAAAGACATAACGATCACTGTATTCATGTTCGTCAGGAGTGGTTCGAGGTCGAGCGTGCAGTACTCACCGAAGACAAGTTTCTCCCAAGGCTCGAGACCACATATGGCAAAAGTGGCCTCGAACATTGTCCACTGTTTCCATGCATATGCGCGGAGTGAGTTGCATCGAAATCCAGTAGTATCCCTGGCCAGCGGGGGTGGTTTAAAGGGGCGGCGGGTCATGGTGGTACAAGGGAAGAAGGAGGGGTATAGTAATAATACGGTGAGATACAACCATAAAATATATATGCGACTGCAGACTGTGTACTGGAATATATTTTATTTTTATCGAGACAAGCGGTGAGATGACCTCGGCGATCATGAACCGCCACAGCGCCAACCAACCAACCAGAGCAAGGATAATTCACCCAGTTCACAGGGGTCTTGTATTCGATTCACCTACTGTCGCTGTCGTCGTCCTCAGGATGCTGCCAGCAGTTAGATGTCGTGCAACCAGATCCGAACTGTGCTGTCTACTGCATTGCTGTCGACTTGTCATGGTCCAGCGATCTTGGCCGTCGTAGTAGAAGAGGCTTTTCGATGATTGCGTCTTTCGAACTCCGAGCCTCATGTAAGTACTTATCGTCGAGCCTCAGATCGGCAGTTACTTCAAGTTACGTTCACTGAGGTCGTTGAACGCCACATTATGGATCACGACTCGGTTGCTGCGCCAGAACAAGTCAAAGACATTCACACAGATCACGGGATAGATGTCAATCGAGAAGAAGAAATTGCCAGCAAGAAGGTCACCGTCAAGCCTACCAAGTTGGCCGCTCGTCGCCTGGCGTTAGTGATGCTTCTCCCTCAGTTACAGCGTTACTCACCCACTTTCTTTGTAGCCAGCACATCGGGGGGATTTCCGGAGTACCAGTTGGGGCAAAATGGGAGAATCGGTGCGTATTTTTTGATTTCCATTTGATACTTAGCATCAGTTCACTCATCTGTCTATGTCTTTGCAGCAAAGATTGTTCTAATGCTGGCGTGCACCGCCCTCCCATGGCTGGTATACATGGCACTCAGAAAACCGGCGCCTTCTCGATTGTTGTTTCGTGTCACTACAAAGATGACAAAGATTTCGGCGACACAATGTAAGCATCTAGCATGGTGCTTCATTTTCGAATGCAATCAATATTCTGATATCCATATGTATATAGCTACTATACAGGTACAGGTGTGTATTTACAACCTAGGCTACATCACTGTTTGCCAACGTGGTAGCATCAGGGGGTCGCAAGCGGTGGTCTGATACCGTTCCTCCGAAGCGTGTAAGTTGCTTTATTGCTCCTGTAGCACAGCCATCCATCTAAAATCCCCAAGCTCCGTTTAGGTCCGCAGGTTTTTGACCAACGGTGGACGGATCAAGGAAACGAAGCGCTTGTCGTGAGTTTTTTCTTCTTCGAATGTGAGGTCACAAAATGACTGCAGAGCAGACATCGCGTGACACGGGCAACCCCGTGCGCGTCATCCGCAGCTACAAAGTGCTTTCCGATTTTGCGCCTGCAGGAGGCTATCGGTACGATGGTCTATACACCGTTGAAAGTGTAATGTTATTTTCAATATCTATTGAACATGCGCCAGCACTAATGCTTGACCTTCAAAGGCATGGAAAGAAAAGAACCCCCAAGGTCTTGATATCTGTCGTTATAAGCTGGAGGTAAGTTGCCTCCTTAATTACAGGTCTCTGATAAGACTGATCATGTGTCAACAGAGGGTTCCAGGTCAACCTCCCCTGCCCCGTCGCTCGCTTGGAAATACCGATAATCAGTCATCTCCCGCCTCCGTAGCTACATCAGACACAGTCGTTTCGCCCTCGGGTACGTCGAACAGCCGTAAGCGCAAAACCCGACCATTTGCACCCCAAGGTGATCCACCGATCTATGCCGATGTGGCGCCTAAGAAGTACAAACTCGCCGACCGACCGCCGTCCCAGCCATTGTCGTCTGCATCATCTCCATCTGCCACGCGGCCACATGCTTCAGCGCCGATTCTGGTGGCTATTCAGACCCCGCTGCAAAAACAAAACCAGCGAGTGCAGACAGAGATGCAGCAACATTTTCCTGGAACTTTCGTGAATACGACGCTTGCAAAAAAGCAACCACTGGGCACCCTTTTAAATTCCAGCAGGTGGTCTGGCCCATCCCAGCCCAATGGCTCCCTAGCGAGGCCCATGCAGAGGATCTCCTATCATGAGGACGACGAAGATGCGGATGACGAAGATGTGGACGACGAAGGTGCAGGCATGTTACATGATGATGATGACATGCTATTTGAAGACCTCGAAACCATGGCTTCCCCATTCTCATCTTTCTCATCCCCCTCGCCCTTCTCAGCGGGTCAGTCACAGTTGTAAAATACCCACCATATCCCAGCTTTGCTTTCAGGACCTGAATCGACGGCACTCTCGCTTTCATCGTTCTCATTCATTTCGGTCACGGATGTACAATACCCATATCCCGGTTTTTCTGTTTTCTTGCTATGAGGATCATTTGAAATGTCTGTCTACTGATACTGCTCTGATAGGTTCTTTCTGCGTGCAGTACATCGTTAAACCTGTATCTATAGCCCCCATGCTTTTGCAATTCAGAAACGCACGCAGAAACTGCCTGAGCTCGCATGGGATTGAGCTGACATGGTGATTCAAGCGTGCAACTTCATCCCGCAGGTGCAAATGCAAATCGATGTCGGCTGTCATCGCTGTCGACGCGTCATCCCTCCGGAATCCAGAGATCTAGTTTCATCATTACCTCAACTATTCGTCGGTGAAATCGGTCCCTTGCGAATTCGAAGATTACGGCTTTCGAACTCCGACGTGCCAGCAATCTATTGTATACGAGCCTCATTATTGGCGGCTGGCCTTGCGTACTTATCTCCATCATCTTGACAGCAGCCACCAACGACACAATCAAGAACGTTCGCACTCAAGAACGACGAAAAGATACAAAGTGTTTGGGACGAGAAGATGGAAAAAGATTCAAAAGAAATATCCATCAAAGAGGACAGCGAGGGCAGTGTCAGTCCTGCCAAGCCGGGGTAAGTTTCTCAGTGTTTTTCCCTCAAGATGTCGACCCACCTGTTCACGCACTGTCTTTTCAGGCACCACTTCGGTGAATATCCCGGAGCACCTTACGGGACCACATGGAAGAACCGGCGCGTATCCTTCTCGTTTGTTAACTATCAGTTATCTCATCTGTCTATTTGTTCACAGCTCAGAATGTTTTGATGCTGGCGTGCATCGCCAAAGCGAGCCTGGTATACACGGCACTCGAGCAGATGGCGCCTTCTCGATTGTCGTCTCGGGTCAATACAAAGATGACAAAGATAATGGCGACACGATGTAAGCACATCGGCGCTTATTTTCGGATCTGTAAGCTGATCTGTGCAAATAGCTTATATACAGGTTCAGGTGTGTGTTCACAACCCGGTCCACAAGATATGCCGACTTTGTATCGTTAGGGGGTCACAAGCCATACCCTGATGGTGTAAGTTGCCTCATTGCTTCCTATAGCTTGACGCATCAATCAAAATCCCCAAGATGCGCGAGCAATATCGCGACCAGACATGGCAGGACTTAGGAAATGAAGCGCTTCGTGTGAGTTCTCTGTCTCGGATAAATGTGAGGTCGGGAAATGAATGTGCGACAGAAATCTGTTTCCACACGCAAACCCGTGCGCGTCATTCGGGGCTTCGAGCTTGATTCCGAATTTGCACCTTGGGAAGGCTTTCGGTATGATGGCTTGTACATCTGCAAATCAGTGATTTTCTTCCCATATTTACATGCATCCGTGAGCACTGATACTTTGTCTTCAAAGGCGTGGAGAGAGATGAATAAAGACGGTTATTACAAAATCTGTCGCTTCACCATGGAGGCAAGTCTTGCCAATGATCGGGCCTTGATTAGACTGACCAGTGTCAAAAGAGGATTCCAGGCCAACCTCCCTTACGCCATCGCTCAGCGATTTTCGGCCGTTACAAGCCATTACCCGACTCCGTAGCTACGTCAGCTGCGCAGCCACCAGTGCCGGCCCCGGTAAACGCACGCCAAAGGCTCAGACAGGAGGGACTGGCGTCAATAGATAATATGAAATCTTTTCTGGAGTCGAGCTCTGTTCCGTGAGGAAGAAGACGAGGCAAATATAATACCTAACGACCTCGAGATGATTATTGTACCAAATAACCCCTATGCTACCCTCCGACTTGGTCAGTCAGTAAATGGCGCTCGAAATAGTGTGCAGAGCGACAAGAATGTATTTCGCGTTTGGCGAAAACGAGATAGATGTGAAGTATATTGCGCGGGGTGGATAGCTGACTAGGGCGAAGGTCACAGTAGGATCGTCGAGCTATGGCGTTGGATCTATTCAACTATTCTACACACGTGAGTCTCACATACGCACACAAACGACACACGCACAGACGAAACACAGTCACTCGTCCGCATACACACCTTAGCTATATGAAGACATTTATAGTACTACACAATCAGATCTGACATGATTCGATGACTACAACATTGCAGGTGATAAGCAATTCATATTGCAAACGAGGTTGCTGATGAAGGGGTTGGTGGCATTGTACCTTGTCGTTGCCCGGCGATACCAGCAAGCGATCTGTGACGAACTCGATGTACCACTAAATGAGCCTGCGTTGATGCCAATGGGGCCGACAGGGAGAACATCTAGAAGGGCAGTCAGCATAAGAAGGACAACATCATGATGGTGGTAAGGACAGACCGCTTAGGAACTCCTGCTCAATGACGACAGCCTGAGTAATAATGCACTTGACAGTGTCAGGGTGCGGGCGACGCTTGAGGTGGCTAAAGAGCAAGCAAACAAAGTTGGTATGCAAACCCTCATCCAAGTCACAGCTGAGCTTGTTGGAGAACGTAAGACCGGGCATGAGACCACGTTTCTTGAGCCAGAAGATGGACACGAAGGGAGCCCGAGAAAAATATGCCTTCCACAGCAGCGAATGCGACCAAGCGTTCATTGAAAGTCTTGAGTGCCCAATCATGGATCCTTGATGCAAGTACCGATGAGGAGTGAGTAGGTCTACCGTCTCGGAGTGGGATTACCATACAGTTGGAAACTTTACGTGTAGAATAGTCGAACAGATCCAGCGCCATATCGAGCATTGTCGTCGGGGACGGGACGTATTCGTGAATACTCACGCCCACAGAGCCACCATGACGGTGCACGAAGATCCTATAACCGAACCGCCTTAACCGTGAGCTGGACATGAGGCCATGCATCTCCGGTGCCCTTTAAAATATTTTGTGGTGCAGCGAATGATACCGAATTGTGTCATCTTCGAACGGTACGACAGCACTGTGGTGTGTCTGTGTCTGTGTTACACGTTATTTGCTCTTGGAAGTTCTCGGCATCGGTTTTCTCCTTGCTTAATTTTGCGCTTGATAGGTGTAGTTCAGATTTTGTATCTACAATTCTCGCTAACGTCGTCTGTTTTGATAGTCGTTCGTCGTCTCTCATCGGCTCTATTACTCTCTCTGATAAGATGGCCTTAACAGTTCAGGGTTCGGGCGCGTTGACTGACGACATTTCATTCGAGCTAACATGCTCGTGTCTCTTTGAGAGGCATACAATACTTTGTAGGATGCGAATCAAGTACTTTGTGTGGTCAAACTTCTCGCTTCGCCTGCTAAAGAGTTCGACCAATCTGACTGTCAAAAATCTCACCATCTCAAACTGACGCATAGTCAGACTGGTTACAAGTCTAGCTCTGTCTAGTTCGCATGCCTGTCGATAAGTTCGCTGTCTTCCAATTTCCTTCGGAGTCACTGTCTTCCTCCACAGCTTTCAACGCCTCCGTCGCCGACAGTCACAGCCTCCACCCATACACCACGATGGCCAACAGGAATGTCCTCTATTTTTGAACCATGAGCTTCACCTTCAGACTTCCCGGAGGAAGCACGAGCCCCTTTCCCCATCATAGTGGTCCATTCGACTCCATTATATTCCAACCCAACTTGTCCTACCAGTGACCACCGCACCTATGCATCATCACTGGCAACGTATCGTCGTAGTTATCCTCCACATGCCTTCTGCATATGCCCTTTCTGACGAACGAGCGAGTATGGTAACACTGGCCCTTCACCTCACATCAAATGTCAGCGCGGACTGCCTGGGGTAAACGATAAACAACCTGGGGCCATAAGCATCAATACATGCCTCTGGATCAAATTTACGAGCTATCCTGGCTAGTACTCGCATGCATTTCAAGTTATGGTCTGTTCATTTCATCATTCTCGTTCACCTTGTCCCTTGGAGTGGATCAGTCAAAATTGTAAAATATCTACGCTGTCCTACTTTCTTGCTTTTAGGATCATCTGGAATGTTTGTCTGCTGATACTGCTCTGCTACCTAGGTCTATCTATGCAATATGCCCCCGAACCTGTATCTGTAGATTCCAAAGCTTGCGCAATTCAGAAATGGATGTAGACTGCCAGAGCTCGCATAAGAGTGAGTTGACATGACGATCCAGGCGGGAACTTGCTTCTCTCCGTGGCAGCAGATGCGAGTCCTATCGGCTGCCATCAACTGCGCTCTCGACATGTCATCGATCCATTTTCCACAGTCCAGAAGTCTGGTTTCGTCAGCAGCTGCCGCCTTATCTTATCTAGTTGTCGCTAGAATCGAACTTTAGAAGAGGCGGCTCGACCCAAGTCTGACCTTTTTCGAGGATCATCGATCATCTTTTGAACTCCGGCGCAGCAGCAGTCTACGAGCCTCATGTTGGCCTCATGGGCTTATCTCCATCATCTTGACAGTCATCAACGACATAATGGACTACGATAGTACTCTAGAATCACTCGGAGTCGAAGACCTCCACAGTAGCTCGGACCAGGAGATAGAGGAAGGTCCAGAAGAAAGCGCCAGCGAAGAGGACGAGCAGATGGGGGAAGATCCAGAAGAAATAGCCAGGAAAGAGGCCAAGGAACTCAGGGCCAGTCGTGCCAAGATGGCGTCAGTAATGCTGAGAAGCTTTCCCCCCGGCCCACTGCTCATGAGCTTTTTTTGCAGGCAACACTTCGGGGAGATTCCTGGAGTTCCTGTTGGGGCTACATGGAGGACTCGGTGCGTATTCTTAAATCTCGTATGATAACATCAGTTTCCTCATCCATCTGTGTTCGCAGCCGAGATTGCTATGATGCTGGCATACACCGCCGGCACTAAGGCAAAGGGCGCTTTCTCAATTGTAATTTCGTGTTACTACACGGACGACGAGGATTTTGGCGACAAGATGTAAGCACCTAGCGCGGCCCTCATTTTCGAGTCGGATCGCTAATATGACCGGTGTGTCTAGTACATATACAGGTGCAGGTGTGTGTTCACAACATGGGCTACAATATTGTATGCCGATGTAGTATCGTTAGGGGGTGGCTCCTCCAAGTCTGGTTGGCCTGTAAGTTTTTCTTCCTCATATAGCATGACCATTCATCAAAATCCCCAAGAGTCTTTCAAGCTCGCAGGTTCGTGATCAGAAATGGACGGACCACGGAAATGAGGCACTTCTTGTGAGTTTATCTGTGTCTGCATGTGAGGTCAGCAAATGACAGTATAATAGAAATCTTATGACACAGGCAAGCCCGTGCGTGTCGTCCGGAGCTCAAAATTTGTTTCTGCATTTTCGCCCTTGAATGGCTATCGGTATGATGGCTTGTACACCGTTACATAATCATTTCCCATAACTACAGACATGAGTGAGTACTGATACTTTACCTTCGAAGGCGCGGAGAGAGAAGAATAAAGCTGGTCTTTTTTATATCTGTCGCTACGACATGGAGGTAAGTCTCCCTAATAATGATTGGGCTTTGATCAGACTGACCAATGTCAAAGAGAGTTCCAGGACAACCACCCTTACCCCGTCGTCCACGGGTCGGCTATAACATTGAGCCATCTCCCGTCTCCGTAGCCACATCAGATACCGTCGTCTCGCCCTCATGGACATCGATCGCCCGTAAGCTCAATGCCTGCTCCGAAGATGATCCACCGATCCATGCCGATGTGGTATTCAAGAAGCGCAAACTCGCTCACCCAGTGACCTTTCAAATTCAATACGAGCAAAATATCATGGCCCCACCCAATAGATCCCTAGTGAAAAATGCAGATATGTCCCGTCATGATGATGAAGAGCAAGAGCAAGAAGATTCAGACTTTGACCCTGATGAGAATGAGAAAGAAGATCCAGACCTCGATGGCTCAGGTTCCTCGTATGTCTCATCCACGTCGTGCTTCAGTGTGAGTCAGTCACAGCTGTAAAATACCCAACGCATCCCGTTTGCTTCCAGGATCATCATTTGTAATGTTTATTTGCTGATACTGCTCTTTATCCAATATGTCGTCAAACCTGTATTCATGGACCCCCATGTTTTCGCTTTGTTAATCGTATCTTGATTTGATGTATATGTGATATCACAAGCTTTTTTCGTAGGATTCATATATCAATGGGACGGTGAAGCTCGATGGGGACTTCGCAGACAACAAGGGCAATATGTATCGCCGATAATCGATAATCAGCCATCGTAATGAATTCATGAAAACATCAACATATTGTGGGTGGTGAATGTCACAAGCTCGAGGTCATCTATATCTAACTTCAGCTGTAGCCAGCAGCAAAAACCGATATAATAAGTGGCAGCTAGCACGGGCGAATACATACTAATACACACTACAGAGGTAAGCTTAAATACCAGTTCCGCACACAATAACCAAGGGGAAAAGCGAAAGAGAGAGAGAAAGTGCACTAACAGACATAAAACCCAAACACTAAGGATGATTATCAACAAAGTCTATAGCAGCGTCCAGCCCCCTCACAAGTTTTTCCGCCCGCATCGACATACCCCTGACGATACCAAACTTCTTCTTTCCACTACTCGAACCTTCCGCGTCCTGTGCACGATGGAGGTGCTCTGTCGGGGTTGAACGGAGGTTGGATCCTGAATGCGCGTGTCGGATATAGGTGCCTCGTGATGATGACGATGATGGCGCTCCCGTACGCGAGCCATTGATACCTGTCGACGGACGAACAGCGTCTCCCTTTTCCTTGTCCTTCATCAGCCTGGATAGGCTAACTGGCGTGAGCGTCGAAGACCGTCTCCGCGGTGACGTGTGCACGGCGGTACCCACGCTCACGGTGCTAACCGTTGTTGTCTTGGTCCTCCCAGGCACATGTGATTCGAGAGAAGTGCGGGAAAAAGGGTCTCCGCATTGAATAACGTTATTGATCGTGGGGTAGGCGGGGGGTGAATGCGGGGGTGAGTGGCCCCTTGGGGAGCCCTGAGAGGACGCGTCTGAAAGTGGTGGGGTGGGTAGGGGTGAGGGACTTGGCGGTTGGTGCTCGGAGTCGCTAGTAGAATGCATGATTTTCTGATGATGAGAATGATGTTGCTTCACGCTTCCTTGCCTCTCTAGATCCCTCATCCAACCCTCCCACTCCATCTCGCTCTCTCCATCGATTTCGCCCGAATCTGAGTCCGAGTACGGTGTAAAAGAACTAATGGAAGATTTAGAGCTCATTCCTTGCGAGAAGGCAAATCGCGGATTGTGGATGTCGTGCAACGAGGATTCTCGGCGGGTATTCTCGGACCATAGGACGAATGCGAGTGGTTTTCCGACGTCCCCCATGCCAGCCTTGCGCGCGGTCTCGACGGTCTTTGTACGCCATTCTGGGTATGGAAGAGAGTCGTATGGTGATGAGTAAACAAAAGGTGTGAGAGCGGGAGAAGAGACGTTGTTCCAGTAGTTTGCGACTGTGATGATTGATGAGGTAGGGAGGAACGATGATGATATTGGATGAGAGGTGTAGCGGTGAAGGATGCGGAGGATATTTGAGAAAGCTGCGCGAGTGAACAGTTAAAGAGAACGGACGATATGAACTAAATCGAGTACCATGATCGTCAAGCAAATCGAGGACGAGCCATTCGCCTTCCCCACGGCAGATGTCTTCCGGAGTATAGTCGGAGGATGGGGAGTTCTTATGGTGATCTCCTGGAGGTTCTTTTGAGGGCGAAGTGGTTTTGTCCGATAGAAATGCGATGTCTGTCGCTTCAATTTGCACATCTGTTTTCCAGTCTTCTGCAATCGGAGAGGAGGGAAGAGACATGGGTGGTGAAGATGCAGAGATGGATGGTGCCTTGAACACTTTGCTTTGAAACTTGAGACAAACAACGCGTTGTTCTGCTATGATGGAACAAGCTCGTGCAAGGGACTCTGCACCACGAAGGGCGCGTAATGCTGTCAGCGGAAAATGATGCAAAGGGGTCCCACCCTGGTACCTTGGAGGTGAGCATGCAATACAATAACTGGATACTCAAAAGGACGCACGGTTGAATCCTTGCAGAGAGATAGGGTACCCTGATTTATGACTATCCATCGATCTTTCCATTCGACTTTAGCCTTTCTCTTCTTCTTTTCGGGTTGCAAGGGAGTCTGAATACTAGATATCTTGTCTTTGCTTTTTGCGCTCAAGCCATTCCGGGTGGCTGCAGGGGATTCAAATCGGCCCGACTTTAGATTCCATACTGCACGGAGGGCCCTGGCTTTAGACTGGAAGTAGGGTTGGACATAATCCGAAATGACTTCTCTTGGTAATTGTACGACCTTTCCTGAGCGGTGCATCTCTAGAAGTTCACAAGGGCGAAGGTTATACCAAGATAGGGCATAGTCGTCCTCGAGAATTGTTCCAGTGGAGAATGAGATAAGGGTATACTGGTCGGTGACTGGGCTACTGCCAGATTGAATGGTGTGTGAAGAAGCAGATGCGGCTGTCTTTCCAGGTCGACGAGAATATATAGTTTGACGCCTGAGTTCTGGGTGACGATAAGAAAAGTCATCGGAGTCCTCATCATATTCGTCATCCTCATTATAACCGTCTTCCATACTATCGACTGAGGTACGGGTCCTGATGCTGGAAGCAAACGTGATAGGAGAAACGGGGCGCTGAGCGGGGAGATGGGGGGTTTGGATGATATTGCATTTAGAAAGTATCCAATGCTTGACCTGCTTGACCTTCTGGTTATCATCCAAGTGGGTTATGAACCACTGGTCATAAGGCACTAGATTATGGTAGTTGTGCGTGCGGGTGCGTGAGATTTGCAGGAGACGCGCTGAATATCAGCGGTCTCTTCCAAACTTGAAACAAATTAACTGCGCACCAAATCTGCATGCTACCGCGAGTAATGGACGATAATTTTCTGACTGCATCACTGCCGTCGATGAATGTTGTCAGCTGCAGCCTGGGCAGGCTCAGTTGGTCACGGAGACAGCCGTTATATCACTTGAACTCATCCAGAAGGGTAAGGGCTGACGCGGACCATCTATTCAGGCAAAACTGAAACTGCGCGCTGAATGACCTCTGTGACACCCAGAACGGCTCTCTGACCCTCAGTATCCGAATCTGTAACTAACAGTGACACCTGGTGTCCTCGAATCCGACTTTTCTCATCCCACATATCTACCACGATCATACAGAGGTTGCCAACACTCAGGCTCTCAAAATTTGATTCACAATGTCAAGGCAGGTCTTCCGCTGTTCGCGCTTACTCCTCTCACCGTTCATCTCCTGCTAGACCGTTTAATAGAAATTGAGATGGCTTGGTTACGATGTCGTCCTTTCTGGATTCAGGCAGCGACATCTCAGATGACCCGATGACTCCTCCAGTGTTAAATCACCTTCCACACTCCATGGAGAGATAGAAAATCAGCTGCCGGATCTTCTCGATGACTGGAAACCACCATCCAGTCCCACGTTCGGTTTTGCTTCACTGCCCTCAGCTGGTTCTCTATCAGAAAGCCCAATCTTAAGGAACTTTTGGCAGGAGGTGAGGGAGGAGAGCTGGAAGAAGCGTAATGAGCGATTCCAATCCGTAGTGCAGATGTTCCTCTGGATGGCGGGTACGCTGTTAATTATAATTATGTCTTGCAAGACTGACATGTTGTAGCAAGAAATAGCCTTATTTTATAGTTGCGATTTCGTGCCGAGACCACCTCGGATTAAAACCGTCGACCATACTTCTACCGTACTTTACGACTCGTCGATATTCTTGTCGTTTCTGTGCTCCGTCCTGGGATTATCCTACTATGTGGCAAGAATTGTGCCATTTGTCGCGTCGGGACGTGCTGACTCGTATTACTCCCGGCTGACCTTGCTGCCGTCTGCTCTGTGTGGGGCATCTCGCAGGCGGTAAGTGCACCTTTTTTGTTTGGAGCCAAAGTTTTGCGTTGACGTTTGGTATTTCATCAGGTTTTTCTTCAATTGTTCTGAGAGGTAATTTATTTACCTCTCTTGCGGTGGCTGGTGCGGTTGCCCTGCTCTTGGATCAATGGCAGCGATAATCGATCCAGCGTACTCATTGACGGTTCCATTAGCTTCCATTCTGTGTTTCGGCCTAACCGTGCGTTACAGTATGCAACAATGGTGGTAGCTATCAGTCGGGTTCTTTCTTTGGTAGACTGTATATATGGTTGCTCATGTGCCACGTGTATGTGTCAGACTTTCACCCCCACTGACGTCTGTCAGGTCATTTCCATACTTTCAGAGGACGGTTATGAGACCTGATATGTTGCAATAACATCATATTCTCCTTGCATCAGCCCACTTTCCGCGTGTATGTATGTAGTGCAGAATGCCGATCCTCAGCCCGTCAGTCCTACCTTCCATCCAAATCTGCAAGGTCATCATTCCGATGAACAGGCCAGGCCGCTAGTGACTCGTCGATAGAAACTTCATGAAGGAACGGAAAATAGCAGCAAGGAATTACCATTACATTCAATCCGTGAAACGGGTAAGAAAAGGGGCTCGTCCCGATTTGGCTTTTGTGTGGCACTGACACTTTTCCTGGTTTTGCCAGCCTTCATTAACCGTCATGAACTCATCCTGGAAAGGCAAAGCAAAGGTCACGAACCAAGATTATGACGACTTGGAACCAATCATAACTTACAGACATATTCTATCCAATAACCTCGGTGTCAGAGATCCCCTACGCGTCATCGCCCTATGCGACAGTGACGCCTTCTATGCTGCCTGCGAACGCGTCCGACTTGGGCTCAACCCAAGCGTACCCATCGTTGTACAACAATGGGAGAGTCTCATAGCAGTGAGCTACCCTGCACGTGAATTTGGCATATCTCGCATGGATAAGATCAAGGACGCCAAGAAGAAATGTCCCAATCTACTTGCCGTGCATGTCGCGACTTACAAGGAGGGCGAGAAGGAGCCTGGATACTGGAAGGATGTCGATACGCGCACTCACAAGGTGCGTTTTTCGTCCTCTAACGCTCCGGAAGCGACAGAAATATACCTGTTTTTGTTGCATATTCAAAGGTATCATTGGATCTATACCGACGTGAAAGTAACAAGATTATCACCATGTTTAAGGAGGCTCTTCCGACCGGTGAAGTTGGTGAGATGCGCATAATGCTTATTTTTTATGGTCGGCTGACATCAAAGCAAGAGAAAGCCTCCATTGACGAAGCTTTCATAGACTTTACTCGTCCTGTGAGAGAAAAGTTACTTGAACGATATCCGTACCTTGCCCAAGTTCCCGCCGATGCCCCAAATGGGACAGAAAGCCCACTACCACTACCCCCTCCGATAAACTGGGATGGTCTGGGAGTTGCAATCCCGGTCTCACTGTCAGAAGGAACTGATAGTGCTGGCGAAAATTCTAACGTTGAAGTAAATAGTGTTACGACATGGCACGATGTGGCGTTGTCAATTGCCGCAGAGCTGATGAGAAAGATTCGCGAAGACATCCACGCAAAGCTAGGCTATACAACTTCTGCTGTAAGCGGCATCTCGCCCTTGTCAGTGAACTCGTAACCATCTTACGCACAATAAATTATGCAGGGGATTGCTCGTAATAAGTTCCTTGCGAAGGTTTGTCCTCCTCTTCCCTCAGTTGATTGCACTCAGTCCTTCGCAGCTTTGTGCTTCTTACAATAAACCCAACAGTCAAGTCAGTCTTCTAAGTCCCATGTTGACACCGAGAAGTGAATATAAACTCATAGACTGTCCTCCGGAACGAGGCCATTCCAAATTATCTGCATCCCTTGGCCTTTCAAAAGGTATGTATGTGATCTTGACGTAAGCATGTCGACTGTCTTGACCGCAATACATGTTAGATTCGCTTCCTCGGTGGAAAGCTCGGTGACGCTCTAGCGAAAGAGTACGATGTTTCAACTGTGGGTGACTTGTTGTGAGCAGTGGACGATTCTTCTCGATTTCTGCGCATCACTCACCCCATTAAAGAACGGTTTCATTGGGTAATGAATATTGTTTTCATCCATCCCGTTTTCTTATACGTGGCAGACGAAATCCAAAGCAAGTTCGGTGACAATGCGCTGTGGGTGTACGAGCTGTTTCGGTAAGATATTCGTTTGTTATTCCCGGCGAACATTTATCCATTATGCAACATTAGTGGCATTGATCGCACCGAAGGTATTTCAGTGTAACCTGGCTAAACCTTTCGCATTTACAACCAGGTTGTAGTCAAAGAAAAGTCTGCGTTGTTCAAGAGCATGTTGGCGTCAAAAAACCTTCCAAAACCAATAACACAACCCTCGGATGGACACCAATGGATCAGAGTCCTTGCTGCAGAGCTGGCGCTGCGACTCAATGATGCGAGAGAGTCGATGCCGACGCTCTGGCCTAAGACTATTGTGCTCCATGCTCGTAAAGGTGATTTGACCTTACAGCACCAAATGTTATATGTTGAACTGGGCACATGTCAGGATACGAAACGTCGCGGTCCAAACAAGCTACATTTCCTTTCGTCCGGAATGTGACAGTAGACGTGATTACGACGGCCGCGGATAAACTTTGGAAAGAGCTTACCGGCGACGCAAAGACCGTCAATGTCACATCAATCCAGCTAGCATTCACTGGCCTGGAGAAGGCCGAGATGGGCCAGAAAAGTATTGAAGGGTTCTTCGCAACTCGAGATAACCAACAGCAACCATCTCTCAAACGTTCGCGCGAAGAAGATGACCCTCTGGTCTCGCTTGAGAACATTAATCTGGCTCCACTCAAATCTAGCGATGCCGAGGCTGTTTCATTCAACTGTCCCCGATGTCGTAAGACGATCGCACTTCGAGAAGACCAAACAACAGGTGGTCCCATCGAAATAGCACGGCGATTGGCAACGTTACGATCAGAACATGACGACTTTCATTTCGCACAGGACTTGGCAAACAGCAATGACGGGTCGGTGCCTATACCTCGTAGTTCATCGTCGAAACGGAAGAAAGTGGAACCAAAGGGGATCGCGAAGTTTTTCACCAAGAAGTAGGCTGAAGTAGGCAGCTCAATGGCATGATTCAATTGGGGAAAGCCATGATGATATATGTATGATAATCACGCCTCTGCGAGCAAATGAGTTAGATCGGTGCATAGACTGCACAGGTTTTCGCACAGGTATGTAGTACGTCTTTGAGGCAGTGTAGACTGTGGCAGTTTTGATTGATCGTCACTATCATATTGGCTAGCTATTCAGAGCGTGGCCATCCCGCGCCATCAAAATATTGCCGAGTACCGACACAGTTCATATGAGAAGAGAAATGAAGTTTCGAAGCGCTGCCGTTCGTTCGTTCGTTCGTTCGTCATCCTTGAAGTTCTTTCTGCGGACTGTGTCCCACCTTCCGACCTCTGAGAGGCACATTTCAGCGGCTAGTCCGTGATTCTTCGTTCATTTTCCTGTCTGGGACAGCAGACCGATTACTTGGTCTTTTTCATTTCAAGAACCCTCGAGGCATCCTTCATTCATTATCATGGTCTCGGATCTACCCCATTTCACGCCCTTCTCTGCTACCCAAGCAAAAGGACTGATTGCGAGTTATTGGCATAATCTATCGCGAGCACCGTCTGATTCTCATAACAGGCTGTTCCCGTGTTTTCCTTGCTATCTGCATTAGCGCTTGCTTTCATAGTTTTCAGGAGTATACGTCTTGTGGTGATACCCTCATTCCAGCGTAACGGGTTAGCGTGCAGAGCCCCGGAGAACCTATTCTTCCGTACCCAACTGGGTCATTATGCCGCCTCCCTTGTTTTAAGCAATGTTTTCCTCGCCGCAGCTGGGCTCGTGGAGGTTTTCTGGGTCAAACAATCTGGGATTCATCAAGGTAGTGCTTTCTGTCTTTAAACCACACCCCGTTGTACTGATAGCTATCAGGCTCCATGTGCACTTTTCAAGGTAATCCAAATTGATGGTGCTTTGATCAAATACTGAGCGGTCTTGTGACCAGCTGTCCTCATGCAGATTGGTAACTGGTCCACCTGTTTCTTCTCTGTTGCTATCGGTGTCCACACGTGCAACTCCCTGGTGTTTCGCCTCTACCAAATTAGCTGGCTGAGCGTAACGGTCATTGCCTTTGGATGGATCATGTCACTAGTGATTGGTAAGTGGCGCTACAATAGCAACAGAGTTGATTTCATCTCATGACCATCCTTATCTGTAGCACTGGCACCTCTCAGCCAGGCTGGTGTCTACGGCCCAGTCACCGTTTATTGTGGCGTTACGACGGCATATCCCAGCATGATACTTGGGCTCGAAGCTTTTCCAGTATGGTTTATTCTAGTTTGACCTCATAGGGTCTAAATAATTGCGAACAGGTCATTCTTGTGTCTGTTCTTTCGGTCATCATTTATTCCCCGGTCTTCCTTGTTCTCCGAGGTATTCTGCACGTCAAAGGGGGCATCAAGTTGACTTTCAAGGCTCAGGGTCGATGGTGTGCTATGACCGGCTCTGAGGAATACCGCCGCTTTATGGTGGCCGTCGCGAAGACAATGTTTTGGTGAGTTCCTGTGCGTTTATGCTTATCTGTGTCGTTCATCTGTTCGATGCAGGTACCCTATTGGTTCGTGATTTCGCGTATGATCGAGCTCTGTCTTGACTTCTTGTCTAGCATTCGTCACCCTCTTGTTGCCGTTCACGGTTGTAAATCTGGCGCAATCCTCCGGTCATACTATTCCATTTGGAGCAGATATATTTGTGCATGTATGCTCCTCTATGCTTGGTTGGTGGCACGAGTTTCGGAGTGCGTCGTGATTATTGATTAGTGTTCTAGGGCTTGTCAACGTCGGTCTCTTGTACAACACCTTCCGTGTGCTCAGTCCAGTTTTCCATGGTCTGACAGTCCCAAAGATTCAAATCGACACAGAGAAGACTTTTGGAAATGACGCTTCCGACGAATCGCCTATTCTTCCCCCGGTTGCTCACATGCCCAAAGGACCGCTTTTGCCTCTGTACAATGATGCCTCCAAGGCGATATCTCCAGCTTCGCTGTCAGATTTTCCGGCAATTAAACAGCACTCTCGCAACTCGTCTGTCGCAAGTACTGATTCCACGACCCACTTGTTGAGCTTCAAGAGGACCCCTTCGAGGTATCACAAGATGAGGGTCAGGCAGGGCAAGTCAATGCTGCCTCTGTCTCGTACCATTCTCACTCCTGCGGAGCTCAATCGTCAGCTTGATGCTGCATCCAATACAGAGAGCCTCGAGGGTCACAACCTTCGCCTCGACTTGCCTATGGCTGAGGTTAACACAGCCAAAACGGCCGTTGTAACTGTCAGCCTATCACCTGCACCTCGTTCTGCTGTTGCATCAGTGATAACCGCCTCTCCGATTGTACCTGTGCCTGTCCAATCTACGAATGCTCCTCCCATCATGAGGCAGTTCACTGCGGCCTTTGGGAGCCCGAGCCGCAAATCGTCCAAGTTTGGACCACGGCCAAAAGGCAGTGGTAAATTACTCCTCACTCTTCCTGTTGGGCCGCCGCTTTCGCCTATCCCTGCCTCCCCGTCTGTCAAGAGTCCAACAAAGAAGTTTATCTCGCGACTCCGCATACATTCTACAAGACGCAGACCTACCCCATTGGATCTCACTGATGTCACTCCTGCGATACCTGTCGTCCGGCCCCTACCTGCTATCACTACAAAGGCTGAGGCTCCTCAAAAGGCTGACAAAGGTAAAGGCAGAGCCCTGCCATCGCCTGCAACTCTTTTTGTGGAAAAGGATACTATGTCTCGTTCCCGCGCTGTCCTCCGACCATTACCTCAATTCCCTCGCAACAGTACAGCATCCTTCTCTTCTAGTGAACGTAGTCCCAGCCCTGATCCTGCTGTGCCTGCTGCATCACACGAACGACATTCGCTCTCATCCGTATCTTCTATGTCTTCCTTCCTAGACAGCCCTGAAAGCATCTATTCAAGCAGCATAGTTGAGGGAGGAAGTGGGAAGGCTCTGCCGAGCATCCCACAGACGCGCGACAATACCATTGAAAGGGAGGACAGCATCGATTCCGAGTCGTCTTTGTCCCATTTTTTCGAGAAGCGCAAACGGGCCCCTCAAAGTGAGAGATCGACCTGGACGACAGTCTGGTCGCAGGAGAGTGCTCTTGCCACAAGTCAGCCACCGGACGAAGAGGCCATGCTTGCATACGCATCACTTGTTCCTGGCGCGAGCGTGATCAAGGGTGATCAGGCGAGCACAGAGAACCTTCCAAAGAGGCAGGAAGTTCCTCCTGTTCAGATACCACCTGCACTTCGGGCAGGCAAATTGGTGACAAAGGTGCCGGGTATCCCGCCTTGGTTGCGGACATGATTCGTCGAGCTGGACTCACAATACTTAGTGGACAATCTTGACACTGCTTGAGACACGATTTACACACTGATTAACTACTACGTTTACAATTGCTTTTCACTACCAAGCATTCCCCTTCTTTTAATTGAATGGACTATCAAGCTTCAAATGTAATATTGCGTTCCCAAGACGGCAGAGATGACGTACCTTTGAAAGTTTCGCTCTTCTTCTTGCTCTCATATCCCGGCACAAGCCACCATCGCTGCTACCAACCATGGCGTTATCCAACTTGGCAGCATATCTGAACAGGTCAACAAAGCTGCTCAGAGACAGCAGCATCAAAAGCACGCTTGTTTAAATGTCGCATCCTAACCATAAAACTGACTATATACACAGTACTTCGTATGGAGGGCGCAGACGGGCCTTCAAGAGCACCTTTGACGCTCTTCGGGTTGAACTCTAAACAGGACATCGAACGGTTCGCGACTGGGTGCGATGCAGATATCGGTGGCACGTCCACTGTCCACTTGGAACTTGACGAGTCCCCGGAGCGTATCAAAGACAGTGGGAACACAGCTATAGGTCGGTTTTGGGGTGAGATGAGACTGGATGTGAGACCAGGACTGCAAGGGCGAATCAGAGGTGGATATTCTGGTTTTAGGTCCAAGGTGAATAATATTTCGAGCTTAACTATCGCACCCGATTGACTCAACGATCCATACCAGCCCCGACCGACACTCTTTGGTGAAATGGTCGACGACGTCTCAAATCACCAATTCCTTGCACTGAGGCTACGTCTCGGTGGTGATCCCCGGTTGCGCAACTCGTATTTTGTGAACTTACAAACTGACGGGCCAATCACGACGGACCTGTGGCAGCACCGGCTCTACTTCCAACGAAACGACGGTGGCTGGGAAGATGTATTTGTGTGTCTAATTTATACTCTGACATTTGCATGGGCGCCAACTGATCACGATGCTTTTAAGATACCGTTTGAGAATTTTATACTGACGAATACGGGTGAATTGGTACAGCATCAAATTGCGATGATGCGCGAACGGATACGGACGGTTGGGATATCGCTACTTGGGGGAAACAGCGGTGTTTCGGGTTCGTATGACCTTGGCATTGACTCCATACGGGCGGTGAATGAGGAAGACGTGACGCGACCTCCGTGTAAGTGGTTCACACTGGAATTTGAGTAGCAAACTCAATGAAAATAGTGATAGAAAAGGATCCATCCCATGGCATTTGAATGCTACGTACATTCCACGTTGGACTTGGACTAAAACAACTTGCATGAGCATCTAATGGTTTGGGTCCATGATCATAAAATATTATACAATGTCCTATACAACGGCAAGATTTCGTAACTGATGGGCCTAACGAGAGTAATAAAACCGCATAAGAACATACAGGGGTCGACAGGAATATCATACGTCAGCCAGCAGGGAGCGCGGGGAGTAGAAAAGTGTGTCCGGAAAAAAAGGAAGGGCAGGTATATAGATGGTATCATACGACCACACAACCACCGCAGCATCCACCATGGTCACCCTCATGAGCATCCCCTTTGCCACTGTAAACACCAGGTCCGCCGCCACCGGAGCTGGCCATGACGGGTCTGCCCGTTTGTTGTTCCTGTGAGAATAAAGTGCATGAATAAAATTGTCAGAATGAGAAGAGATTCTTACCTTGTTGTACTTTCTTATCTCGCGGACGAGATTGCTGAACGCTTCATCGACGTTGATACGCTGCTTAGCCGATGTCTCGATGAACTTGCAACCAAAGTGCTTTGCAAGGTCGCGGCCCTCTGTTCATTATCAGGAAAGAGTACTTTCTAAAATGAGCATGACTTGCCATTCATGCCAACTTGTCGCTCGTACTCGAGATCGCACTTGTTAGCCACGACAATGACAGGGAACGAATCTTGGTCCTTCACGCGAAGAATCTGTTGATGGAAAGTGCTAATTTCCTCGAAAGAATCGCGGGAGGTGATGGAGTAAACTAGGAGGAAGCCTTCACCAGTGCGCATGTATTGCTCGCGCATAGCTCTGTGGGAAGTGAGCGTCAAGGACTATCGAGAGTGGAATATCATTTACCCGTATTCCTCCTGACCAGCGGTGTCGAGGACGTCGAGCAATGCGACCTCCTCATCGATGACGCATTGCTTGCGGTACGAGTCTATGTCGCTACTACTCAGTAAGTGACTCTAATAAAAGAGAAACCATCGCACCCTCGATTGTTGGGTCGTATTCATCGACGAAGTGACTTTGAATGAATTGAATAGTGAGGGCAGATTTGCCGACACCTAAGTGCTATGAGACGCGGTTCTTCACATTTCTGCAGCTTGGCGCTCACCACCCCCGCCAACAACTACCAGCTTATATTCCCTCAAGAACTGCGCCTGTAAACACAATGATGCCGTGAGCTCTTGGTGATTGTAGTTACGGTTAAGGTGGTACATACCCTCGACATGTTAGTTTGTTCAATTCAACAAGAAAGATTTACGACTTGAAAAGTAACCACAGAGAATAGCCTGGGTGATACCTGAGGATGATGAACGTAACTTCCGCAAGAGCAATAATAGTGGTGATATATATGCCACGCGAGAACCAAACAAGACCAATTATAGATCTTGGCTGTGGCTGTGGCTAGTATTTGTGGCGCATCTTTTTGCTGTGGATCCTCATATCTGCATGATATATCATGCACACTGTACATGTCTTGCAGGGAACTAACTCTCAGATTCCACCATCATGAACTCGTGCTGAAGGTTAATTAGGGTCTGCGACTCCAACTTATTTTGTATTTATTTCAATTCGTCATCGCATCGTTATAATCGCATTGCAGTTACCCCGGCTTCGTACCTATCAGCGTTAGCTCGTGGTATGATTTACTATTTCTAGAGTGCCTCGACCCCTGAGGTCTGAGGATGCAATATTTTGGGTGCAGTGCACTACTACAGCAACTTCAAATGATTGTATTGGGTCTAGGACCCTTTTACCTCTAATCTCAAGTGAACACGCCGCTTCATGGGAAGGTTTGTCTTGTGACATGATTCTTTTACTTACTTCCTGAGAATCTTTCCTAGATCTACCAGCCCTCTGCAGCACGTAGTATGATATCCCTCGTCAAACTCTCATAATCAGCAAAAGTGTTCACAAACAATGCATAGCATCTCGGAATGGCCTCCATACGCTCTCCCGAGTTATTCAAGTGACCTTCGAAGTTCTAAATCCGATGGGGATTCATACGTGTGCGGATCATCCATCAACCTCGGCATAACGCAGCTTGCGCGTACTACTGATCTCCAGGGCGCTCCGAGGAATTGACCTGTGCACACAGTAATTTTTGGGATGTCGCTCGGCGCTTTTGTTGGTCCTTGAAGCGGCTGCCAAAGAAAGGCGCGCTCTCCAAAATCATGTCATGCGTTAACATCGTTAAGGAATGTGTCGTCATTCCTGATCACTGCGAGACCTCTGGTTGGTGGAAGGGACTCGGTTGCGAACTAGAAATGGCATGTCCCTTGCACTATTTTAAATTTAAGGTCGATTCAAGCTTCAGAATCGAAGGTAATCGCCGGCTCTGCCTGCGTGAGCTCCAGTAGGCTCCGGTTTCATGACGAACTTATTTGTGAGTTTATTGACTGGTGTTTTACAAACTCAATGGTCAACTCCTGCAGCTGAGACATCCCAGTCTGGTGAACTTTACCTAAACTGACATAGTTCAAACTCAAAAGTGACCCATATGATCATTGTTAAAACAAGGCGCTGAGTCAACGCTGAGCAGTCCACGCAAACTAGCTGTGTGTGGCACGTTTTGTTATTCATGTGCCATGATGATCACAGCATACAACGTGGTTTATGCGCAATCTTAATTTCGAGCTATGATGGCAGGGTACACGCGTCAGGGGAACGGGAGCGCTTTATCCACGAGATCATATGGGTGTTTGTCGCGATCACATATGACGGATATCGATCACCGATTTGAAGTGTCAGAGTGTCTGAACCATGCACTGACTTGCATCAATGAAGTCCTTTTTATTGGTTATCCTTGTCACGTTTCTGCGCTATTTTTGCTAGTCTAGACTCTGGGTGAACTGAGGTTGGCGAGTCTGACCTCAGTGACCTGACAGAACTCGTGTGCTGATCCCCCAGCATCAGCAGTTCAAAATGTAATCGTATCTTACGTTCTCGCGCCTAACTAACTTAATTCCAAGGTTGCGGCGCCTGTTATGACTCCCACTCCAAACCATAAGGAACTATTAAAGTCAACAAAAATGCACTAGCGGCTATCACGTTCTAACACTAGTGTGTGTGGTCGACACACTCAAGGTTAGCCCCACTGTTATGTGACTACGTCCTCATTCTCTATTTCACCAAGTACTACGTAGCTCATGATAAGTCTACTAGGCAGGACGCCACCGGCTTGCCTCAAATTGCAAAAAGAAGTCTCAGATGCCATATCAGAGCTTTTCTCCATTTGACTCAACTCATTGTGTTGAATACATATAAACCAGTTGCCCAGCCGTGTGCTGGCAAGCTTTCCCCTTCTAACTGCGACAATGGTTTCCACTTGCACATACCAGTTCGATACTCCCGTTTACAAGGGCGCCGTCACCTTCCCTACTCAACTGTACATCAATGGTGAGTTTGTCGACCCCATCAATAAGGGGACAATCGAGCAAGTGTCTTCATGCTTAGTATAAGCGGTCAATGATTCTGACACATTCCTTCAGGTTGAGCAATCCGGGTACGACTCCCTGAACATGTAACTTTTCATCATTTTCATACAGAGTGGACTAGCTACTGGCAAGCCTTTTGCTCGAGTTTCGGTCGGGGACCGTGAAGACATCGAGGTTGCAGCACAAGCAGCAAGGAGAGCATTCAAGGAACACTGGGGTTTGAAGGTGTCCGGGGCAGCTAGAAGCAAAATGCTTCATAAACTCGCTGATCTTGTCGATGCCAACACTGACAACTTTGCTGCTCTCGAGGCCCTTAACGTCGGTCAGTAAGGCACTCCTTATTAATTGAATTCCACTGATCCACGTCTGCTAGGCAAGACCTTCTTAGCGGCCAAGATGATGGATATACCGATGATAGGCTCTCTTCTACGGTACTACGCTGGTTGGGCTGACAAAATACAGGGAAAGAGCATTCAGGTGTGCCCCATCGACAATTGTCACATATCACCCCTTTTGACGAGTTCTAGACAACCCCTGACAAGATCGGTTTTACTCGTCACGAGCCCATTGGGGTTGTCGTGAGTAAATGTCTCATCACGTTGCAAATTGGACGCTCACGTATGATCAGGGCGCAATCGCTCCTTGGAACTTTCCCCGTTAGTATCGAAGCTTATGAGGCTAATCTGCACTCACCTCGCTTCGTTCAGTGAGCACGCTGATTATGAAACTCGCCCCCGCACTCGCTTGCGGAAATGCCGTTGTGGCGAAGCCCTCTGAGTTCACACCTCTCTCCGCACTGTTCTTGTGCACATTGATCCGAGAAGCTGGTTTCCCACCTGGAGTAGTCAACATCGTGCCCGGATACGGTGACACCGCGGGTCAAGCGATCGGCGAGAGCATGATCATCGACAAGGTTGCATTTACTGGTAGTACTCTCACGGGTCGGAAGATCATGGAAGCAGCTGCAAAAAGCAACCTGAAGAAAATTAGCCTCGAGCTTGGTGGAAAGAGTCCGAGCATAATTTTTGACGACGCAGACGTTGATCAGGCGGTCAAGTGGGCTATTAATGGCATTTTGTGCGTTTTCTGGTTCATCCTCTTATCCTGTTCCTGAAGGTTATGAAGCACGAACCAAGGGGAGGTCTGTATCGCGGGGTCCCGGATTTACGTGCAGGCAGGCATTTATGACGATTTTCTGCAAAAGTTCACAGAGAGCGCCCAACGTCTTCCTTTGGGTGATCCATTTTCCCCGGAAACGTTCCAGGGCCCTCAGATATCTGAGAGACAGTTCGAAGTGAGTGCCATGCAGCTGAACGGTCCCTAACAAACACCGATATCCGACGTAAGCGCGTTATGAACTACGTCAAATCTGGCCAAGCAGAAGGCGCAACTCTTCACCTTGGTGGTAAGCGGCACGGCACAGAAGGTTATTTCATACAACCTACGGTCTTCACGGACTGCACGCCCAACATGAAGATCGTGCAAGAGGAAATATTCGGTCCAGTAGCAGTAATTATGAAATTCTCCGCAGAGGAAGGTTCGCTTATATTTCATGTTCCGGTCAATAACTGTCATTCACGGCGTCAAAGAGGTGATTGAACAAGCCAACAATACCACGTATGGACTCGCGTGTTCGGTTTTCACGAAGGACATCGATAGAGCAATGCGTGTTGCAAGTAACATCGAGGCAGGCACCGCGTGGGTTAGTGTGAGATAGTTTCCCGCGAGGTTCATCAGCTGATCACCAGGTCCGGGTGTGCAGGTAAACTTCAGTAATTGGCCAGACCTTGGATTGCCATTTGGTGGGTTCAAGCAATCTGGTATTGGGAAAGACCTGGGTGAAGATGCTCTTGAGAAGTAAGTTAATTTCTCATCTGATCGACGCCCGATGATCTTACCCAGCCTACAGTTACACCAATGTCAAGGCGGTGCACATTAACATTGGGATTAGGATCTAATCCAGTAAACTCAGGCAGTGTGCTCCAATACCACACCCTGACCGCACGTCCCCCGGACCGTCATAGATTAGCGAAGCAGTGAACGAGGAAATGTTACTAGCCAATAAAGATCATTGCTGAGCCCACTGTCTCCATTCCGAGGTGGAGCTTCTGTTGATGTAATGGGCGTGTCCTTGCCCCGAGGATCAATCACTGCTGGGTTCTACAACGTAAAAGCCCGATAGTTCGTGGGCCTCTAAGTACCCCAGTGCTTCTCAAACGCTTAGATATATATTATCGCGTCTAACGACTAACAGAAAGCCATTCACAAAATGCCCATCCGAACCTTCATCTTCAAAGTTGATCTCCTTGAGTCTCGAGACCCACAAATCTCAAGGACCTTTTCCATACCCGCATCATGGACGTTCCAAAAGCTTCACGCTGCGATCCAGCACGTCTTCCTATGGCAGAACGAGCACCTCCACGTGTTTACGTTTCAAATTCCAATGGGAGGGGGTATAAACAAAGTTGTATCGATACAAGATACAGACATGATGGGACGGGATGATGAAGAGGGGCCCAACGATATCGTCCTGGATGAGAAAACAGTCAAACTCAAGGACATCTGGGACGACAGTGGGAGATATCGCAGGGACGTTACCAACAACAGAACCCTAGGGGGCTGCTTCTATGAATATGACTTTGGTGTAAGTGATTCCACTTTGTGGCGTGTTCCGCAGTTGATCAAACCGATCTGATAGGATGCTTGGGAACACGAAATTACCTTGCTGTCGGTCGGCACGTCCGATTTTAAGGAAGTCTCAGTTCTCGAGGTATCTGGTTGCGCACCTCTTGAGAACAGTCACGGGGTCTTGGGATGGGAGGGCCTCAAAAGAGCCTTCGCGGATCCAAACCCAAATGACGTGTCTCTTGAAGCAAGGAGGCTGTCATGGCTTGTTTCGCCTCTCGGTGGTGCATTCCATCCTGCGATTGCCCCGACTATAGAGCAGCTCAATGCACCTGGGCTATTCGATCGACGCTTCAGGCAGATTCGCAAAGGCATTCTATGATTTATGACCAGGTCTTGGGTTGACATTATCAGATCGCGCTGCACACTACGGCTTTTATGTATCATACGAGGACAGAACTCACCATCGACGTTAATTAAGACGTAATAAAAAGCCACTGTAAAATAGTCAGGGTAGTCCAGCGTATTTGCTGCTGCTATGTAGTACTAGGTCCTAGTAGATTCGCTGATTCTAGGTCTTTAGATCCGGGAGGAGTCGTGCAGACCTTTGTAATAGTTTGAATTCACATAACGGATCGGACCATATGATTGACAGTGAGCAGAAGGGACTGACAGCTGAGAAAGGGTTATGAGCGCTTGAACACAGGAAACCTACACGATGTTAGTGGCTGGTGGCCGCATAGAGTCCGCATAGGTCCGACGCGAGAGGCCCCTTCCCCTGTATGACCAGATTAGGCCCAATATTGGCTTGTAACCTGAATTTACGTCTATTCACATCCACAACGTTGTGCCCCAAGTATCCCACTCTCAGGATGTCTGATCACGCTCTTCTGGATCACATAGTTTCACAGACCAGGCAGAATGTCGAATTGTTAATGTCACATAACAGGATATCTCCATCGGATGGCCGCAATATCCTACTCAAGCTTCCTAGCACTGGAATTGTAGGATCGATAGTATCCATCACACAGCAAACGCAGCGCCTTTCAATATCTCCGGCCCCCGCTCAGAGCGTTATTAGCAACAATGCTAGTTTTCATGTGTCACCCAAGTCAGAAGCCCGTGCGATCTGGGATTGGGCGGGCGAGGTATATACTTCCCATCTGCACTCAGTAGGTGCTGCGGATTTGCTCAAGCCATGACAGGATCCAAATGATCTATCATTCAACATCGGAGAGATCATAGAGATCGTGAAAGAGACTAATGCGGATTGGTGGACAGGCAGAAATAAGGCGGGCAAGGAAGGCCTATTTCCTGCAACATATGTGGAGAAACTGGCTCCGCGATCTGTCTCTCCATCACCATTGTCTTTCCCTGAATTTCCAAAGACAAGAACATCGCTGGATTCGAAGTATGGTTTGACTTCGGAGTCCAAGTACATGTCTTCAGGTCCTCCAGGCCCTCCACAGTATTCTGCACAACAGTCTGTGCAGAAGCAGTACCCGCCGCCTCCTGGTCCACCGACCGGTGGTTATCCGCCTCCTGGTCCACCGACCGGTGGTTATCCGCCTCCTGGTCCACCTACCGGTGGCTATCTACCTCCTGGTCCTCCAGTCGGTGGTTATTCTTCTTATAACTCTTATTCGGGGGCTCCTCCAGTGGCTCAGCCAGTTCCCCAGCAGCCCCCAAAGAAGGGTCGTTTTGGCGGTCTTGGCACTACGGTAGGTCTACCAATTATACACGAATTCTCTATAAATATTTAGTAATACGATTTTTTCCTCAGATGGCACAGTCAGCTGCTGGTGGCCTTGGGTTTGGTGCAGGTTCGTCTGTTTTGTTTTTGCTTATTCGATACTCCTAACCATTCATATATAGGCGCCGCCATCGGTGGTGATATCGTGAACTCAATCTTCTAGACTGTTACTCTCTTCGTGCGTTACTAAGTTTACATAACTACATGCTATGCCTTTCTTGACTAGACTTGAGAACGAGCATGTATCTCGGCGGTTCAAAGTTAGATGCGAAATTTAAACTCCGCGGCATCTGTTTCATTTACGTACACAAATTTAGGCCTTCTTGATACCAAGTGTCTGTTTGGTGCTGGAGCCTTGCAAAACCTACGGACAACTACCAGCTAGAATAGTATTGCCCTCAGAATGTTTGTTTGTATCTACACGTTCAAAGTCAAGCTTATCGGTTCTCGTAACCCCTGCCCACCTCTTGGACCTTCCACAGCGGCTGCACGCAGCAATTCAGTATGCGTTCGGCTGGCAAAGCTGCCACCTCCATCATTTCACGTTCGAACCTGCGCGTCGGCCTCCGCCACGTGAGGAGCATCGTTTTGTCTCTCTGGATTATAAGGAGAGACTTGTTATTCATATAGGAACACCGGCAGATGAAGATAACGACTGCGCTCGAGGTTCAGTGAGAAGGACATCAAATTGAAGGATTTCTTTCAGACACCGGAAAGTATCGAAAGATGGCTGTGAAAGATGTGGCTATGGGGAAATGCTACTACTTGTATGACTTCGGGGTACGTATCTGGCTGCTTTAAAATAATCTACGTCTCACCTTGTTCAAGGACAACGGGGACCATCGGATAACACTTATTTCTGCGGAGATGTCCACGTAAAGGAACTCAAAGTCACTAAAGTCGCTGGTTGTGCTCTGCTCGAGGACGCTGGTGGGATTTACGGCAGGGGTGAACAAGTAAAGCGAGCTTTTGCATCCACGAACCCAAATGGCGAGCTGCGTGGCCGGAAATGCTGAGGTTTGTCCATTTTCGCCGCTAGGTCAGGCCTTCAATCCTGCTGTGCAACCTCCGTCGAAGAGTCCAGTTAACCCAGAGAATTTCAGAAGTTTCTTCGCGACGTTCGACGAGCCGCTGGTGATGGGGACAATCTTGCCGATAATTCAGATGGGTAAGTTGGTGAGGAAAAATGTATTCGCAACGACTGATGTTTGGTGGCCGCGAACGCGACCGCAGCGCAGCGACGGTTCGTCGTGCATGAGGGTACTCATCCCTTGGATTTATTTGTACCTGCCACTAATGCGTGCACCGTCCGTCGGCCATGGTTCATTCACGCCGACGTCACCCGCCAGAACTCCGTCTTTACTTTTTTGAAGACGGTGTAGCTGTGAACGAGAACACTCCAGACGCGAGGGCAGGTTTTTCCATGCCACGTACAAGAAACTGGGCTGAGCTGCGATTGAAGCTCTCCGGTTACGAGTATGGCCTGGTGAAGGGTTCATGCGCATTGTCATCGGTACTCACACAGAATATGTGTGGAAGACAAGTTGCGGGGTATTCAAAACCGTGGCCTGTGGGAAATGTTACTCACGGATATTGAAAAATGGGAGGCAATGGGGATAAGAGTGCAGTTGTGTCCGGAGTGGAATACCAAAGCGAGTGAGTATGCGAGGCGGGGAGCGGTACGTCGAGCTCTGTCATCCTGCCTATAAATTGTATGCTGACTATGGTGGAAGGAGGCGGTCGAGGTTCCAAACCTCTATGGTGTGTATTTCCGTACTATTGTGAAACGCCTTTCTTCTCCCGCTTTTGGGATTTTTATCCGATAAATCGAGTTATGAACGCCACGCCCCCTGTAACTTAGTACTAAATGACTAATAGAAAGTAACACGGCTAGAGCTGGGAAAGTCAGTCAGGATGTTTGACTTTGCGGGTGCCCAGTGAACGTTAACGTTGAGTAACCGAAACTACTACTGACCGGTAGCAGTTGTGATGTGTGAGGGTGAATTTCTAATTGCGTAGTGTCACGGTATGTCACAGGCTGATTGCTTACCGATCAGCGTCACGCTAGTATTGCTAATGGATTAGATTTCCCGCCAATGAAATGTGGCTGGTTGTACTCTCCTTAGCTTACTCACTTTCCAGTCTCTGCGCTGTCCGCAACACCCGGCTTTCTCAGCCAACACACCTTTCCTCCCCGCCTTTTAATTCCAACAGTTTGACGCTGGCGGCGGACCTCTGTATCCTTCCTACTACTACTTCAGTCATATCCTCCGTGCCGCCCTCATCTATCTTCCTCGATCGTGTCTGCTTCAAATAAGTAGCAAGTCCAAGAGCGGACCATTCTTCCTTATATCAAAAGGATGTCAGATTCAGACTCTACCCTATCTCCCGAACCTCAGCGCACTATTAAAATAATCTTCATCTCGGATTATGTACGTTTGTCTTTCTAGTCTCCTTCCATATTCCATTTTCCCATGACTCATCGTTTTATGGCACTTGACAGCTCTGCGCCTTTTGCTACATCGGGAACAAGTCGCTCAAAGACGCTATTGCTAAATGTCGTGACTTGGATGTACGTTTCGACGTGGAATTCCGGCCATTTACTCTCCTCTGCCAATCATCAGTGCCAGAGGTGCCCAAGGCGAATGGGGAAAAGGTGACCAGTCGCCGGGATTATCTCGTTCGGAGGTTGGGTAAAGAGCAAGCGGAGAGCAAGTGGAAAATAGTCGAGGAGTTGGCACAGAAAGCTGGTTTACCGCTGTAAGCATCTTTAGCATGTCCTCAACGTTTTATCTGATACTATCATCATGGGTTAATAGCGCGGAAGACGGAATTGTGGCTCGGTCTACTCTTGCTCACAGACTGTCTGTGAAAGCATATAAAGTCGGCGGACAAGAAATGCAAGGACAACTCAACCATATTTTCTTTGACGCCGTGTTCGCCGGCTCTCAGGATATCAGTGACGTCGAGTTCCTTGCCGATGCAGCAGATAAAGTTGGCTTGATGAGCAAGAAAGAGGTGTGGTTCAATGTCAAACTCAATTAGCAGTTGCGATGACACAGAATTGCTGCATCGTCTAGGCTACTAATTTTTTGCAAAATACCGATTGCAAGAACTGCGTCACCCAAATGGTAGACGCTGCTCGGGCCAGCGGTGTGAACGGCGTGCCCTCTATCATTATTGATGGAAAATGGGCATTGAACGGCGTACAATCTACAGAGTGTTACCTTCAGGTGAGCAGGAGTCATTCAATATAGTTATTCCCATTAGTAAACTCGTGTGGGTGCGGCATTGCTGATTTTTGTTGCTTGTAGATCTTGCGGAAAATTGCTCAAGCATCGTCAACACCCAATGCAGCTTCGATGACGGAATGCGCATCAATCGTCTCAGTGGATTCATAACGGATTATACACAGATTCCCTTGACTCTTCCCCGTCCCATACCGCTCTTCATGACCTCAATTCCTGCGTCCAGGCCTTAGTCCTCGCTTTGGATTAATTATACAAGGACTATTCACGGAACCTCGCGTAGGAATTGACGTCACGTCTGGAAGGGCCTGTTGCATTTTTTACTTTTTACTTTGCTCTCTGTACCATTTTCTGAGTCTCGTGTCGCATCGCCGTCTTTATCAGCGAGCGTGTGTTTGTATCTTCTTTCTGTGCTATCTACTCCTTTATCTTGTCCGCCCCGGTTTTTTTAATGGCCATCATGAGGAAGAGGTAGGGTATATATCACCATTTTACGTCCATATCCTGTCTCAATTGACGCGGGGCTAACCCCATTCGTCTCACGCGGTGTTGCCATTGTCAACAGCACTGTCTCGCGAATTCGACGATTGTCCCTTCGTCCCACCGGTCGAGCTCTCCATACCCATTTACCGGTTACCAATTAGACTTGTTATGATACGTCAACATAATTGATCTCATTCCCGGTAGGTAACCGAGCGCTGCAGAGCCTGTCCCAGTCTATCGGAAGAGACAGTCAGGGACTTCTCGTTTGAGGTTTCTGATTGGTTGATTTATGTAAGTTTCAAACTCTGAAACCGAAAGGAGGCACCACCACGCAGGCGGCAGGTGGTGATTTTGATGAACTAGGTGAAGTTCACCTGTTTTGGTTTCATGGTGGAATGGGGTTAAGTTTAGGCAATTCTAGGAGATGAAACATCATGACATGGTCGGTTAACAATAATGGTCTGCATCCGTTGACTATAATCACACATTGAAGGAAAACCTCGCGGGCCCTTTAAGGTTTTACCTATGCGCTCTTGCGTCCCGCAGTGTAACGGTAGAGTGATAGGTAGGTACCTCAGGTTGATGACTTGGAAAGTTGAAAAATCTAATTTCGCGATGGCTTTGCAGTGCTGTGATTCCACAGATAAGCTCCAGCTTCACGGATCAACTATGCCAGTAGTGTGTAAAACGTAACCCACGGATTGTTTGAAATGAGTACGTAACCATTGAAACCCATTTGATAACGAACTGAGCGGAAGTCTGGTTCAGCAATGGAAGATCCGGGTGCGCGAACGCAGGGCCTAATAATCTTGGCAGAATATCCGAGAGATTCTCGAGGAGCTGTATCAAAGGCATATTTGACACAGTTCCAGAGGTTCACATGGATATGGAAGCAGCGTTGTGTTGCACCCTTGGGTGCCTATGTGCTAATACACCTAATAGTTATTCAATGAAGCGAACAACAATTACTTGGTCTTTGAAATATCTTCAGCCACGGTAGTTTGAAAAGGGTGCGAGAAAACACACCGCAATATAGGGGATCACGAATGCAGATCAATCCCGGTCATTCTATCCAATCGTTCAGGATATCCTCCAGCTCGTTCCGAACGCCATCGCGTGATACGCTGCTCGCAACATGATTGGAGACTTTGAGCCTCTCGAGTGCGGCAAGCACCCAATTCTGGCAGTTCCAGTTTTCTCTGCCTCGATAAACAGTTACTTGTTGAAGTAACGCGTCTATCTCCTTTTCCGAGAACGAATCAATCTCCCCAACCACCAGGCAACCACGATAACCTTCGGCAAGAATTTCCATGCATTCGTATTCAATGCAAGAGTAGGTAAAGGTGTCGATGTTGCCGATTGCTTAGTAACAAGTGCCCCAGTGATCTACTTGATCTGAATGCTCTTTCCCTGAGCTGCTGGCTTTGATTGAATCAGGATTTGCATTGTAGATCGCAAAGAGTGCCCAGTGAAGTGGCATTCGGTGACCATTGGAGTCGTATCCGCGCCAATATTGTGCAACGCATAGAGTTCTTGTATTAGAAAGAACACTGTCCTCCAAGTCGCCCATCATGATAGTAAGTAGTACTAGGTGGCTGGCATAATGCATTACGATAACTATATCAGGGTTCCCGCGCCACCGCTTGGCTGACGCCAGGATAACCTGGTTGGGAACATCCCCCTTGGTTAACGTTTTTCAATCGAACATATCACACCTCTGCTCCTCACCATCACATCGGTAATAGGATTATGAACCTTTTCGTTCCATTGGAGGTAACTTCACCTCCTCCTCCAACGCCATCTTTTATGGTGCATTCAGAAACCCCAAATTTGCACCTGCGAAAAGCTATCAAGGCCATCCTGAAGGCAAAACGACTGGTTGTCGTGTGTGGTGCGTTTCCCAACCGTTGGAATTTTTCAGGTACCATCGTCTTGGTTGAACTGACCTTGTACCAGGTGCTGGCATTTCTGTTTCTGCTGGAATTCCAGATTTTCGCTCAGAGTCGGGCCTCTTTCAAACATTGAAGCGAGACAACCCGAAAGAAGCATTGACTTCGGGAAGAGACTTGTTTGATGCCTCAGTGTTCAACGTGAGTCATCGTCTCTCCAGGTTCGATTTCCCTAGATTTCGCCTCTATTGCCTCAACCACCACGCGTGCTGAATACTCATGGACGGCGACGGGCTTACACACGTTTAATAGAATGAACACACGACATCGATGTTTTGCCAAATGATAGCTCAATTATCTGAGCTCTCGCAGGCAGCCAGCCCCACGCCTTTCCATCAGGCGCTGCGATCACTTGATGACAGGGGCAGGCTCCTGCGTGTCTACACCCAAAATATCGATGCCATCGAGCTGAAATCTGGCCTTTCCTTTGGTGTCCCTGAGTTCGATAAGAGGCGAGCAAGGCCTAGATCCAAGCCAAAATCAATTGGCCCTCCCATCACCGATCAACCTGCGACATCCAACAGCGCTCCTTGTCCACAAGACAGCCCACCCATGACACCAGGATCAAGATACATGTCTCCTGCTGTTGAAGTCCCTCGTTGTATTCCCCTACATGGAACGCTGCAGACGCTGCATTGTCAAACATGCATGCACACATTCCCACTCGAGAATTACGTGTCTTCCCTAACGTCAGGAACACCTCCATATTGCCCCGAGTGCACCCAAATGGAGGAGACGCGTCAATTGGTCGGAAAGCGTGCCCGAGGTGTGGGAAAGTTGCGACCTAGTGTGGTCCTTTATAACGAGCTACATAAAGACGGGGAGGGCGTAGGCGAAGTCGCGAGGAGAGATCTTGTTGGAAGCTCTAAAGGCAAGGGGCGGAGCGGCGTGGATGCTCTGCTCGTAGTTGGCACGAGTTTAAAGGTTCCAGGCACCAAACGCATGGTGCGTGAATTCTCGAAAGCGGTACGCGCCCGAGGATGCACTGCGTCGAGGGATACAGTGTCCGCGTCTACAGGTCTTGCGACACCGGCACCTTCTCCCGGAAAGGGGTCAGCAACATCGGTGGAAGACTCTCCCATAAAGTCCATCTACTTGAACTTTGATTTTCCGGGGCCCACGCGAGAATGGGAAGGCGTCTTTGATGCATGGTTACAGGGAGACGCTCAAATTTTTGCGGAGCTCTTGATGGAAGAAATCACAAAAGAGGCTGCCGAAAAGGAAGCTGCATTGGAGAGAAAGCGGAAACGCGAAGAGGACGTCGCTCATTTAGAGAGCTCAGAAGAAGCAGGTCTTCCGAAGAAGAAGAAGAAAGCAAAGACAGATAGTCAGAACTCTGGAAAGCCCACTTCCAAGCGGAAAACCAAAGCCTTGGACGCCCAGTCTGTTCATCCTCGGAAACCCAAGAGCAAACGTCGGGAAGACATGGACATTATCACACCATCTGCTCCGAAGATAACGCTGGGCGGCTCGGGACTGACGATCCGACTTCCGCCCATGAAAGGTCGTTACATTCCCGAGGTTTGCATCACCACTCCTGTACCGCGGGGCAAAGTGGTCCAATATCCTTGCACTCCCCCCGCGACTCACACCAAACATCGGATGCCATCTTTGTTGTCTCATTCGGACTACCCACCTTCAGACACCACGGAGATCGGATATGATGAGAGCGACCTCTCCGAGCTGTCTGGTGATGAGGTACCAGACGAACTTCCAAGAACTGCTATGCGGACATATGGACTTCGGGCTACAGGATAATAATAATAATAATAATATGGTCAGGTATCTTGTACTATCTTTATTGTATTTATGTACGGTACGTACGTTACACGCTTTGTCGATTTCGATTAGTCAGCAGCCAGTTTGCTGGGTAGTGTGGGATTCTAGCATGCTCGTTCTCACTATTACGCGAGACACTTTCCATTTCGCATCTATCCAAAGCTTGTTATCAAGCAGACGCTCCTTACTAACGTCCATCATCATGAATAATCCGCATGATCCTTTCTTGCTCATCAAGACATTTCAATTTGTTATATAGGTAGCAAGGCAGGGAACAGTCAGAAGACCCCACTGTACTTTCCACAATCTCTTTCCCATGTCCCCGCAACAGAAAGCTCTTATTCTTCCCAAAAAGCAGGGCAGCTTCGAGGTTGGCTCCCGCAGCATCCCCAGTCCTGGCGCTGGGCAGCTCCTGGTCAAGATTCATTCTGCTGCCCTGAACCCGGTTGACTACAAAATAAAGGACACCGGGTTGTTCGTGACCCACTACCCTGCCGTTCTGGGCGCGGATATTGCTGGCGTTGTCGAGGAATTAGGGGAAGGTGTTAAGAATTTCCGCAAAGGCGATAGAGTGTTAGACATATCTTCTCCTCGGTTTTTCCTAGGCTCAACCTGGGTTTACAGATTGGCGCATGGTAGTTTTTCTAATGACCTTGCTGCGTTTCAGCAATACACGCTGACCATTGCGAGTTTTACCGCAAAGGTAAGTTCTGAGAGGGTTCGTTAGCTACATCATAGGCTACATCCCGTCATAGATTCCTTCAAGCCTGTCTTTCGATAATGCAGCTACTGTTCCTCTGGGGCTGGACACTGCATTGGTGGGCTTGTACGGAAAAGAATTTGGAGCTGGGATAACCCCTCCTTGGACGAAAAGTGCCGGCAATCATGAATCGAAGAAACCCATCGTTATCCTTGGTGGTTCCTCCTCTGTGGGTTCATACAGTAAGCAAAGTCGGATGCACCTCTTCAATCACATTCTGACAGCATTGTAGCTATCCAACTTGCTCGTCTCTCAGGATTCTATCCTATCATCACCACAGCCTCCCCTAGCAATGAAAATCTTGTCAGGGACTTCGGCGCAACCCACTCTTTTGACCGGAATCTTTCCGGCCAACAGCTGAAGGCAGCCATCAGCAAAGTCACCGATAGCCCTATCACGATCGTGTATGACGCTATCTCGCTGCCAGAAACACAGTCTGTTGGATGGGAGTTGCTTGCGAAAAACGGCACCCTTGTATTAACCCTTCCTGCATCAGTCAAGGAAGATGAAGGCGAGGGGCGCAAGGCCATCTCGACCTTCGCGAGCCCACATGTTCCGCAAAATGAAGAGCTGTGCCGCAGCTCCTGGGCTGTGGTAGAAAAGTGGCTCTCAGACGGTACTATTCAGGTTTGTACTGCGGCGATCACCGTTTTGGATCTGTCTCACATTTGTATAGCCGAACAAGCATGAAATCCTTCCGAACGGGCTTGAAGGTATTATTGGAGGGCTAGACAGGATGAAGTTGGGACAGGTATCTGGAACGAAGTTGGTGGCTCACCCTCAGGAAACACAGTAAATACATCGGCGATGTCGACTCACCTTACTTGCGTCGGGCTGGAATGACTATGACACGATATAATTGTACAATAAACTAGGCGTCACAATTGCCAATATGTAGAAATTTACAGTGCAGGAAATTACATGCAAAAGAATGCTAGTACTAGCTACTGACACTTTCGCATCGGCGTGAGGGGGTGCACTGGTTACTGCGGGTGCAGTTTGAGCTTTCGGCGAACGCGTGAGTTGAATCAGGCTCCTTCGCAGCCCCCGATTCGAGTGTAGAGGGGGTGATATCTGAGGGCATGTCTCAGTGTTTGATAAGTCACATGATACAAGAAAAATTCAAACCCAGCACTTATTCCCCTCACACTCTCACCCATCCATGCTGTTTACACTCAATGGTTGTTGTAGAAACCTAAGGTACCTAAGACAATGCTAGAGACAGAGAGACGTAAGAACAAGTCGGCGTGCATGATGAACACTAAACATACCTCAGCATTGTGAACAAACCACTGAGGTATAAACAAGGCGAAACAATTAAGATATGAGGTATCGTAAAGCATCCGTGATGTGATGACAAAGATAAGAAAACACATGTGTTGATGTTGTACATCCAACACACCCCCTCAACAAGACAATGATAGACAACTAGCGAGACATGAGTGCAAGACCAGAACGGTGATGAGTGGATGCGGGATGAGGTAAGACCTTAGTGAAAATGTTGGCGGTATTTTTATGGGTTGACAACCAAACAGGAAGGAAGCTGTTCTCTTCGACATGCTGGCGAATGAAATGATAGTGAAGATCAATGTGTTTGGTGTGTATGTGATTGGCAGCTTCCTTGGATAGTGCGATCGCGCCAGTGTTGTCAGCAAAGAGTCGCAACGGGAGAGTTAATGGGATCGCCAAACAACCAAGGAAAGACTGGATCCAAAGACCATCCTGAATTGCCGCAGTGAGCGCCATATATTCAGCTTCGGTGGAAGAGAGAGCGTGTGTGGTTTGCTTCTTGGCAGAGTGTGACACAGGACCCCCGTTGAGAAACCACAAAGTGTAAGCTGGATGCTTATGACGTGTTGTTTGTGCTTGCTTGTCTTGTTGATTATCATCCTGTTGCGCTGCTGCCTTGTATCTTATCTACTTCTGACCACACCGTCAATCCACAACCTGTCCACGCTTTGTCTGTTTCGTTCTGAGTGTTTCCCTACATATGGGGTTTCCACTTTTTTTTAAGTGTTTGACACAGTCATCACTGAACGAACTGTCACTGTCACAGATCAACACCACCGCCATATCATAACACTGTCTTGATAGAATCGTGCCCGCCGCAACACAGTCTTGATAAAATAGTGCCCACTGCCTCCCTACAGCTTACTACTGCAGTCCTTAACTGCCACGGTAATGTACAACGTGCCTTATAAAAGAGCACCACCAGCAAGGACTGTTACCCCCCTCCTAACTCGTGCCAGAGTGAAAGCTGGGGAGAACAAGTGCATAAAAAGCTGCTTAGCTCGACGCAAGGCAACAGACCATTCCCGGAATGGGCCGCCGAGCTACAGAGCACAAATGCGCTACTTACCGGCGAATCATCTTACTTCTCAAAAGTCCTCATGCGAAACCAACTTGAGGCCAATATGAATGATGACCTCTCCATGGACTGTAGGCACAAAGGAGTGCACAACGAGGTTGATTTGAAACATTGGATGGAGAAGGTCAAGCGTTTGGACAAGAAACACTTACACACCGTTGCTAGACAAAAAGAAGCAATAGACGCAGCCTTTTCCTCCAGGAACAAACAGCCTTTTGCATCACGCACAAACCTTCCAAAGACCAACCAGCTGTCTGACTCTGCATCCAAATTCTCTACTCATATTCCTGGACGTGTTCCCCCTCTCACCGAGAACAAAAGACAGCTGCTTAACAAGCATGAAGGTTGTTTCAAATGCAGATGTTTCTACGTCCCATGCCACTCCAAGGACTGCAAGAACAGTTTTCTGGATGGTGCTACCTACAAAACGCTGACGGAGCTCATGGCCACCAATAGCAAAAACAAGTCTGCAAAAACTGCTACAGTTGCATCCATAGAAGCTGTAGCGGCGGTCGTGATGCTGTCCGCAGCCCTTGGCAATGGGACAGATTCCGGGGAAGAGTATGTCAATACATCGTCTCCACTCCCCATTGACGCTGTTTCACCTTCCGTTTCACCTACTACATCCTCCAAAACCCCCTCATCTTCAGCCCCATTAACCACACCACAACTCAAGTGGCAATGTTTGCTTGATGGCTCTGTTTCTCCATTACCTGTTTCTGTATCAGTGCTAATTGATGATGGTTCTTCCCTAGTTCTGATTGACGAGGCTCTCATCAACAAGCTTGGGCTACAACGTCGAAAACTACACAAACCGATTCTGGCAATGGTTGCTATGCAATCAGACATGAATGCTCCCCCTTTTTCCCTTCATGAATACGTTAAAATTAGACCCTTTTCATTGAATTCGGACTGGACTTCATGAACCATAAAGGCCGTTATCGCACCCAATTTGTGCTCTTCCCTTCTTCTTGGTGGTCCGTTTTTATCTCATAATCGTGTTGTTATTGATCACGACCTTCGTACGTGTATTGCAAAAGACTCCTTGAACGACTTACTGCATCCTCCCTCTCTTTCTTCACTGTTACCTTTACCTACTGTTACTCCTTCTGTCTCCCAAGTCAATGTGTACCAGAAATCGCTCGCGCACAAATTAAAGGACATTCTGCCCAAACGACGAGCCAAAATCGAGGCCGATTGCAAGGCGATACAACCAGTCAACATTGGCGCAGTATTGAAGAAAATAATTGAGGCATTAGCATTTGAAGAACAGCTGATACAGCTGAATGATGACACTAAGTGTTAAGACCGTGTTCAAGGGGTCGGATCCAAAAGGGCTTGGCTTCAGCTCGTGCGCTGCACCCCTTACCCGAGTATTGCCCTTTAACTTCTGGGGTGGAATAAGGACGGACAGCAGAGATACAGTTCGGCCGAGATGGGCGGAACAAATAGGGGTGATACAGAATAGGGGTAAAAGACTATCCCGAACTAAGTCCGGATAGAAATAGACAGGGGTTAGACTACCCGAAGGTAGAGGCGGAGGAGTTTAGTCTTTAGGGGTATTATCCCAAGACTCAGAGGTGGGTCGGAAGGAATCCGAACCGAGAGGAAACACAAGGAAGAACTGAGTCTAAGATGATATTCGAACTAAGGATGTACTATGGTTTACAAGGGTTTATATATGATAGGATATGCAACGGGAACACAGTCAGCGGAGTTCCGAGGCTGTGAGAGGAACATATGTAAAGGTTAAGTTGACAGGCGCAAGGGTAACTGACACAGGCCGATCGTAAGGAACACGAAGGAAAAGGAAACATGAAACGGAAGAGCAGAATATAGAGATGAAACTAAAACATGGACAGGACAATCAAGAATGGAGATGGGAATTAAGTGTCAGGCAGATCCGGACAGATAGGGGTTGTTACATATGGGGAATGAGAAGCGGGATAGGAACTAGGTCGGATCCGAAGATAACATGGAAGTCCGGTCCGAAAATAGGGGCTAAAATGCGGGATATGACACTAAGACTTGTTTTGCTGATCAATTCCCCATGGACATACCTCATATTGATGACTTACCAGATGACGTGTACTATTGCATAAAGCTTCGGGACACAAACCAAGTGATTCAACTTCGTGGATACAATTGTCCGTGCAAATACAGGGATGCCTGGCACACATTGCTACAGCAACACTTGAACGCTGGTCAAATACAGCCATCGTCGTCCCAACACTCTGCACCATCATTCATCATTCCCAAGGCTGACCCCACTGTATTGCCCAGATGGGTGAACAATTTCGGAGTACTTAACACGAACACTGTGCTGGACAACTTCCCATTGCCTCGGATAGATGAGATATTGAGAGATTGTGCAAAAGGAAAGATTTTTGGAAAAATGGATATGACTAACTCCTTCTTTCAAATGAAGGTACACCCCGACGACAGGCATCTACTAGCGGTACACACCCCCTTTGGACTTCACAAGTGGTGTGTCATGCTAATGGGTGTACACAATGCACCAGCAACACACCAACAACAAATGGTTGCCGCACTTTGCCCACTGATTGGTAAAATTTGTCACGTTTATCTTGATGATATTATTATTTGGTCGCAGACAGTCAAAGAGCACATCCGGAACGTCAACACTGTGCTAGAAGCACTGCGGGCAGCATCTCTCTTCTGCTCACCGAAGAAAATGTGCCTCTTTGCGACAGAAGTGCATTTTCTCGGCCACGTAATATCGGACTGCGGTATTGAGGTAGACCCATCGAAAATTGCTCGTATTCTGGACTGGCCGGCTCCAAAAAGTGCGAACAATGTTTGTGCTTTCCTTGGACTGGTCAGATATGTGGCTGACTTCCTCCTGGATCTTGCTGAGTACATGCGTGTTTTGAATGGTCTCACAACTAAGGCTGTTGATTTAGAATGGCCCGGATGGTCGCAACAACACCAGGACACATTCGTTGCAATCAAGGACTTGGTGATTTCGCGACGCGTGTTGGCTACTATTGATCACAATGACCCGGGTGACAACAAAATTTTCATAACTACTGATGCTAGTGATTACAGAACGGGCACAGTACTATCCTGGGGACCTTCTTGGGAAACTGCTCACCCAGTCGCCTTCGACTCCTCACCACTCAAAGACGCGGAACTCCGATATCCGGTCCACGAGAAGGAGCTGTTGGCGATCATCCGCGCATTGAAGAAATGGCGAGTAGAACTACTCGGAACTGCATTTGAAGTCCGAACGGACCACCAAACACTTGAAAATTTTATGACTCAGCGTGATTTATCACAATGTCAAGGACGGTGGCAAGAGTTTTTAGCGGCTTATGATTTCCAAATCATTTACTTGAAAGGAACTGAAAACGCTACTGCAGATGCTCTTTCACGCACAAACTTCAAAGAAGACGACAACGTACCAGAGGCAAATGGAACGTATCCGATGCACGTTGCATTGGTCCTAACCATCGCATCAGACGCCTCCCTACTAAACTCTATCAAAGCAGAATACTGCAACAATCTGTTCACTGCCAAACTCAAAGACTTACTAGGCTCTCTACCAGGTCTACAAAGATGTGACAGTTTGTTTCTGCTTGATGAGTGTCTTGTCATGCCCAGAACTGCTAACATATGAGAAGAATTATACCAACTCGCACACAATAACTTAGGTCACTTTGGAGGTGATAAGTCGTACGAGGTGCTTCGTTCATCCTTTTATTGGCCAAGGATGTGGAAGGACCTGCTCGAAGCATATATTTCTTCATGTGATGCATGCCAGCGAAACAAGTCACCTATGTCTTGCCCACCTGGACCCTTACATCCCCTACCCATCCCTGAAAAACACGGCGACACCATCGCGATCAATTTCATGGGCCCCTTACCAGAAGATGAAGGGTTCAACATGATTACCACAGTCACGGATCGTCTCAATGCCGATGTACGCTTGATTCCCTGTCGAGAAAATGTCACTGCACCAGAGTTTGTGAAGCTGTTTTTCGACGAATGGTACTGCGAAAATGGATTGCCACTTGAAATCGTGTTGGACTGCGATAAGCTTTTCATATCGTCATTCTGGAAATTGTTGACATTACTAACCGGTATTAAATTAAAGATGTCCTCTGTGTTTCATCCGCAATCAGACGGCACTAGCGAATGTACTAATAAGACACTTAATCAGTGCATACACTACCATGTAGAAAGGAACCAAAAGGGCTGGGTCCGCGCCCTGCCCTGCGTCCATTTTCACATCATGAATACCTCAAATGCTAGCTCCAGCTTCTCCCCCTTCCAATTACACCTTGGTTGCTCACCTCGCGTCATCCCCCTGCTTGTCCCTCATACCAAAATGTTAAATGACGTGGAACATGAGGCACACACGTTCATCAACCATCTTCAGACAGATGTGCTTGATGCACAAGACAACTTTGTATATGCAAAAGCTACTCAAGCAACCGCAGCGAACCAGCACCGCGCAGACAAACCCACATTCAATGTAGGAGACCGCGTCCTTCTGGCCACCAAAAACCGGAGGCGCAAATACTTACAGAAGGGAAAACATTGCATAGCTAAGTTCATGCCATGGTTTGATGGCCCTTATACAATCACTGACTCGCATTCCGAGACATCCACATACACATTGGAGCTACCAGAGTTTATGAACATCTACCTAACCTTCCATGTCTCCCAGTTACGTGCTTACCAACCAAACGACCCCTCCTTATTCCCCAACCACAAACAGACATGTTCCAGTGCCATCGTAACGGCTGAAGGCTCCGTCGAGTGCTTCATTGAGAAGATTGTTAATGAAAGAAGAAGGGGGAGGGGTATCCAGTACCTTGTCAGATGGCAGGGAGAAGGACCGGAGGCCAACAAGTGGTTTCCGAGAAGAGAGCTGGAAGAGACTGAGGCCTTGGACATCTGGCTTGGAGAACAAGAGGCTATTGCTTCATAGGGTGGAGGAGTGTAAGCTGGATGCTTATGATGTGTTGTTTGTGCTTGCTTGTCTTGTTGATTATCATCCTGTTGCGCTGCTGCCTTGTATCTTATCTACTTCTGACTGCACCGTCAATCCACGACCTGTCCACGCTTTGTCCATTCCGTTCTGAGTGTTTCCCTACACACGGGGTTTCCACAAACCGCTATGATATTATGGTACCTAAGACAATGCTAGAGACAGAGAGACGTAAGAACAAATCGGCGTGCACGATGAACACTAAACATACCTCAGCATTGTGAACAAACTGCTGAGGTATAAACAAGGCGAAACAATTAAGATATGAGGTATCGTAAAGCATCTGTGATGTGATGACAAAGATAAGAAAACACATGTGTCGATGTTGTACATCCAACAGTTGTCACATGATTTAGCATACTGGTGACTTTTGGGTGTTCAACCATCACTAGAGCTATTAATGATGAAGTATGAAGTAGAGATATAATCTACAGGTGATGCTCATTCACAAGCAAAGACCTCAGCTGCCATCACAACAATCAAAAATCCAACATTCTGACATGCAATGACTCAGTGGGGACATTTTTGCTGTGACATAATGCAATTTTGACTGACATATATCATTTAGATGGAAAACCCTTTTGGAGCCAATTGCCCTGATGATGAACATTCACCAAGTTGCCCACTCAAAACCTGAGCATATTCCAATTTCATTTGGGTTTCTCTATTACTGCTGTAGAGAGTAATCTCTCTACAGGCTCACACTCCCTACTATGTGCACTATAGGCACGACCTTCCTGCACTGACTAGCCGACACATTCCTGCACATATGTGCACACTCCCGTGCTCGCGCATACCACGTGCATTCCCACACTTACATCGGCTTTCATCACAGGTCCATCCATCCATTGTCTATTCAGTCCAAAGGTGTGTATTACATACATCTATTGGTTTTTCTCATGGGCACTGCCCCTTACATACATAGGTCGCACTTCGGCCGCTCTTTGGCCACTTTAGGAGGCTTTTCTGATGCTCTCTTTGCTCGCTATCTTACATGTAGCAACTAACCACCTCTATATCTATGGGGTCTTTTGAGAGAAGAAGAGGGGTTCCCAAGTTAGTACTATGCCTTAGAGTGCACCCATCTATAGCCAGGAGTCGTACTCTCCTTCCCTTAGAGTCTATATCCTTAATACAGTCACTATTCATTTATTCTCCGGCTCTCAGAACTTGTACAAGCATTTGTGCTCTACAAGCGCTGCGTTTCCCATGCATTGGCTGCTTACCACACATTCCTGCACATTGGCTGCTTACCTCGCATGTTCCCATGCTCAGAGCACACTTAGTTGCCCAACTTCTGCCTGACTCAGCTTCCCCTAGAGGTCAAATATTATCGCCCTCACAAACAGCAGATTCCACTCAGTCTATTGTTGTACCCACACCACTATTTGAGAGTCGGTGATGAATCTGACCTTGTAGCTTGAAATGCAGTCCTGGAGAGTGCCAAGCATCACTGGGCTCAAGTTGATCAAGAAGTCTTCATTGTCACCATTATTGTCGACCCACTCTACAAAGACAAACCATTCAAAAATATTCCTCTGACAACACATGCTGGGCTAATGTCCCTCTTCAGTCACCTCTGGACACATTTTATGGTGGAGTGCCATCACTTGAGCTTTTTACAGATCTTGATAAATATTTGAAAAGTTTGCCTGAATTCCAGCCACTTGACATATATATGCAGATCTTAGTATCTCATGCAAAGGACCAGGTAATTCATCTACTAGAGCTGTATTCCTCCATGTCTGACCTACTTCTGCCTACCTCACATGGCTGTTTGGTAGAAGGATCCTAGCCGATCTTGAGCATGAGAGAAATCAAAGAGATCTTTGATAGGAATTTGCTGGAAGTCTGAAGGATTAGCAACTGCCTCCATAATCTCAGAGGTTGTGAATGACCCCTCATCCTTGACAACTTGAATAAAGTGTGTAGCAATTGGCTGTAGCCCTCTGTGCTCATGAAGTTTGCTAATTGTCTGCTGGGGATCACCAAAGGCATCTGTTTCATCCTCCACAGGGTTGACCTCAGTGGTATTCTGGCAGTAGCACCATTTGAGGTACTTCCTGATGGATCCAGTGTGAATATGTTCTTTGTGGAGGTACATCTGCAACTCTGCAAGTAGCATAAGATTCTGGGTGGAAAGTTGATTTTGCCACTTTGTGAGGATTTGTTAAGACCGTGCTTGAAGGGCAGATCTGAAGGGCTAGGCTTCAGCTCGTGCACTGCGCCCCTTACCTGAGTACATGCCCTTAATTTCTGGAGGAGAATAATGACGACTGGCTGGATAGCTCCGTCGAAGCTGGTGGAACTAATAGGGGTTGTCTGGAAGTCAGAGGTACAAGTTCCCCAGATGCAGTCTGGGTAGAAACCAACAAGGAGTGGACTACCTGAAGGTAGAGGCAGAGGGGTTGGTCTTAGGGATATGATCCCGAGACTCAGAGGGTTGGCCAGGAAGTGGAATTCCGGACTGAGAGGAAACACGAGAATGAACAGAGTCTAAGATGTTGTCTTTACCAGGAATCAATCCTGAGACACAGAGGGGACAAGAGACAGGAGTGGGCAGAGTCTAGATGCAATATTCAAACTGAGAAAGTACTACATTTTACAAGGGTTTATATATGATAGGATATGTGGTGGGAATGCAGTGAGCAGAGTTCCAAGGCTGTGAGAGGAATGTATGGAAAGGCTAAGTTGACAGGTGCAAAGGTAACTGACACAGGCTGATCATAAGAAACAGAGAGCAAAAGAAAACATGAAGCGGGAAAAAAAATGATGGCGGAAATGAAACAGTGACAGAATGATTGAGAATGGAGATGGAAATAAACTGTCAAGCAGATCCAACAGATAGGGGTTCAATCAAGGAACATACAAATGGGGAAAACTGAGGGAATGAGTCTAGACCGGGTCTGAGAGTATGGAAGTCCGGATGGGAGGATAGAGGTAGTTACAAGGGGATATGCATATGGGGACAGAAACAGGAGCGAGGGCCAGATTGGATCTGATGATCTGATGGAAGACTGGTCCGGGAATGAGGGTCAGATCGGATCCAAAAATATGGAACTCCAGCCAGAAGATAGGGGTCAGGAACAGAATATGACAACTGGATTGGATCCAATGATCTGAAGGAAGTCCGGTCCAGAAATGAGGGTCTGGAATGTGGGATATGACAGGATTGCACCAAAGATACTGAAAAGATGCTTGCCTGAAGTGGAATTTGGACAGATGGAGAGAATTTGCTGAGTGATTTTCTGGAGGGGCTTGATTTCAGAACTGCTGTGTGGAAATCCATCTCAAATATTGAGAGGATCAACTGGTGTGCCCTGCTTAGATGCTGTCATATCCTACATTCCAGACTCTAATTTCCAGACTGGACTTCCATTGGATCATCAGATCCAATCTAGCCATCATTTCCACTTCCATTCCCCATATGTATATCCCCTTGGAATTACCCCTATACTTCTGGATCTGCCTGACAGTTAATTTCCGGCTCCATTCTTGATTGTCCATTGCTAGTTCATTTCCACCATCATTCTCATTCCCACTTTATGTTTCCTTTTGCTTTCTGTTCCTTATGATCGGCCTGTGTCAGTTACCTTTGTGCCTGTCAGCTTAGCCTGTCCATACATTCCTCTTGCAGCCTCAGAACTCCACTCACTGTGTTCCCATTGCATATTGTATTGTATATAAACCCTTGTAAACCATAGTACTTCCTCAGTTCTGTAAGAATCAGACTAAGGATGAAGTCTCAGCATATGGAAAGAACTGCTATGACATTATTAATACCTAAGGACAAAGTTTAGAGATGAATTACAATGAGACGAAGATGGTGTGCAAGAGAAACAAAAACATACCTCAGCGTCTGGAAAGAACTGCTGAGGTACAAACAAATACAGATGGAGAGCTTATAGGGTAGATTACATAAAGTGACTGCGATAACAGATAAGAAAAGAGAAGTCCAAGTGGTGATGCTGTTACTCTCCAACACACCCCCTCAATGAGACACTAAAGCTAGACCCACATGATGTTGAATGAAAATTGGACACAGAAGGATCTTGGTGAAAATATTGGTGGTGTTATTATGGGTAGAGAGCCAGATAGGTAAGAAGGTGCCCTCTTTGATGTGTCAGCAGATGAAATGGTAGCGCAAGTCAATGTGTTTTGTACGAATGTAGTTGGCAGCTTCTTTTGACAACATGATGGTCCCTGCATTGTCTGAAAACAGCTGAAGAGGAAGGGTGAGAGAGATCCTGATGCATCCAAAGAACAATTGCAACCAAAGGCCATCTTGTATGGCAGCCATCAATGCCATGTACTCTGCCTCCATCAATGAAAGCGTGTGAGTCATCTGCTTCTTCGCGGAGTGTGGGACTGGTCTGCTGTTGAAAAACCATACATAGCCAGAGACAGAGATGCGGTGTAGAGAGTCACCTCTCCACAGGCCTATACCCAGGCATATTTACATCGACCACATACTTATCCGCACCATAGCCCGACCCATTAGTAGCGGGCACGACCCGTGCAGCCGAACGCACTAATGCGCGTCACCCGCGCACCATTGCCGCATACTTGGCTTATCCTCCGCGCGTCATGTCATGTCTATCCGGCTCCATTGGTGCGTACTCTCACTGTAATTACTGTCACTGACACGTCCAGACCCTATGACACATATGTGAGGGCACCTAGACACTTTGTTACATAGGTTACCGCTTCCGTCGGTTCTGCCACTCCCTATCCGCTTCCTTTGCGCTTCCGCTGGTTCCTTCACGCTTTCGCGCCTAAGAACCGCACATAGATGTATACATACCTAGAGGTTACAGAGAGAGTTACTTACTTACCTTTTGGCACACTACCAGTTACTATCTGTTTTCGGTTGGCTCACGCATAGCGTGCTAATACCATCTGCTTTCTTGTTCATTCTACTGTTCCGCCCTAAGAGAACACCTGCCTACATCTCTAAGACCAATATCATTTGCCGCCACTGCCCTTGTATACCGCACACTTCACGCGCTAGCCGCACTTTCCCGCATATCCCGTGCTCCATCCATGTATCTTCCCGCGCCTTCGCTCAGTCCGTCCGGCAGTCACCAGTCCCGATCCTCCTCATAATTCTGAGAGAGTGTCTCAGTAGCATCCCTTTGGGACGATTCTACTAAGCTCGCCTCTCGAGGTCATTTTCCTTGCAACTCGTATAGTTCGCATTACTATTTCCTCACCCACAGCGGTCCTTGGGACACAATGCCCAGTTGGAGTCGCTGAAACCGTGTAAGACAGGGTTGACACTGGTACCCCTGTAGTGAGTGTGTATATGGATGGTGCCCACAAGATATTGAAGGACATGATTTGCGGCTGTGTAGTGCTGAGTAGCAGGAGAGGCATTGTTCTGTGCAAGACACATGACTGTGTGTGTGATGTCTGGTTGAGTGTACATGGCGAGGTACAGGAGTTCACTGACTAGTTTCTGATACTTGGACTCAAGATTGTTGACATGAGGATAAACATTGGTGGGGCAACCAAATGGGAAGTTTGGATCCATGGGTAGGGAAATGGGGTTACACTCGGACATGCCATGCTCTTGCAGGAGGTAGACAATGTAGTCTTCCTGGTGCATCCAGAGTTCATGGGTCTGATGATTGTGGACAAATTAAATGCCGAGATACTTGGTAATGGGCCCTAGATCAGTAATACCAAAATGTTCTGCAATTTTCCCCTTTGTTTGATTGAAAAAAGCACAATTGTTTGCACCCACTAACCTGTTATCAATGTGCCATGCAATGATGCATATGATCCTCACCCCTCACTATTGATGTGGTCAAAGATGAACACTGCATAATCAGCCTCACAACAGAGGAAGCCCAGACTGGTGAGTACTGCCAAAAATAGCTCATACCAATCATAGGCTGCCTGCTTCAAGCTATAGAGAGATGACAGTAGGTGCACAATAAGACGTTGGCCTTCTGGCCTGAGACATTTGAAACCAGGAGGCTGGCACATATAGACACCTTCCTGAAGCTTCCCCCAGAGAAATGTACAGTGTATGTCAAAGCAGTCAAGTTCCCAGTCATTTGTGGCAGCATGAGCTGAGAGAACACAGATTGAGGCAGATTTAGCAACAGGCATGAACATCTTCCCGAAATCAACACCAGGAATTTGAAAAAACCCCTGAGCAATGAGCCTCGCTTTAAATACAGGACCACCCTTAAGATCTTCCTTGAATTCAAGGACCCAGTGGCACCCAAATGTGCAACAATCCTCTGGCAAGATGACGAGCTCATAGACATTCATTTCCAACATGAGATTGATTTCTTTGTGCATGGCTGCCAGCCAGTCATCAGAATCTGGGTGTCACATGGCCTTGTTGTAAGTTGCTGGAGGGACCTTTAGGTTGTAGCTGGGAGAGAGTGGATTGTGTCAGACATCACTGTGAATAGACAGACAAGCCACTTCAACAGCAATGAGATTTGCAAGGACATGAGGGAATTCAATCTCTTCCTCATCAGGAACAATTGTGTTGGGGTCATCAGCCACAATTGGTGCAGGATCAGTGCGAACAGGCTCAGGGGGCACTGTTAGAATGTGCACCATCGGAGCATCATCAGAAAGAGCAGGAGGGGGCAGGAGTCCCTGTATTTTGGCTGCTCTGATTTTACGCTAACGTACAAGTTGAGTTTGATCAGCAGTGAGACAGCTTTTATAGACCTGACCTTTAACAGTGGGCATGGGGATGCGGGATGACTGGTGAGCTGGTAGAGGGGCTGCTGGAGCAGTGGAGACAGGGAGAGGTGCAGATGTAGGAGTGATGATAACAGTGTCATCATCCTCATCATCGCTGTCAGGGAAGGGGCAGTTGGAGAAGCCCTCATCAGAGACAACATCCTATGAGTTAAAGAAAGCACCTGTAACCACATTTCTGCAATGCCAAGCTTTTATGCCAGGAGGATATCCCATGAAGATGGCCTCCTGTGACTGTGGCCCAAGCTTCTCTTGAAGCTCAGACAGAATCCATGCAAAGCAACGAGCACCAAATACGTGAAGATGAGTGAGAGTAGGCTGTGATCCATTAAGTATCTTGTATGGTGTTTGTCCAGATGGCAAGGCACGAGACTCTGATCTGTTGAATAAGTAGGCTGCAGTGAGCATGGCTTCCCCCCACAACATTTGAGGCAACCATGCATGAGCCAACATTGCATACATATGCCCCTCAATAGTTTGTATAACACGTTCCACCTTGCCGTTTTGCTGATGTGCATAAGGTGCCAAACATTGATGCTCAATTTCCACCAACTCCAGTGCTGCTGTAAACACATTGTTAATGAACTCACCTCCTTTGTCAGACTGAAAGGTTTTGAGTGAGGAGTGATGACGGAGATTGGACCACAAACATTGGAGTGGATGAGGTCAAGGAAGCGGGGTGCACAGTCAGTCTCTGATGAGTGAAAGTGAAGGTGGGGGTGCTTCGCCATAATGCAGGATTTACAAGCAGTGAAAGGAGTGCTGGAGTCAAATGTTACACCTTTCACGATCTTGTCAAGATGTGAGATTACATTGCGACTAACATGTCCAAGACGAGCATGCCAGAGATCAAGGGTGAGGGGAGCATGTGTGAAGGCTGCAAACTCCAACATATTTGTTGGAGGGAGAGATGACTCAGTGAATGGGATAAAGTCAAGATCAACTGCATATAGTTTTCCCATGGCAGGAATCGCACCAAGCCAATCACTCTTATATACAAGCTCGCACATGATATTGGATTTAAAGTTGATATCCCATTCCTTCATGTTCATGCTGGAAACAGAGAGGAGGTTGAGCATGACATTTGGAGCATGGAGGCAGTTGGAAAGTTTTACGTGCAGATGGTGCTTTCCAATTGTAAGCCAACCCACACAAGTGCCTCGCCCAGTAGTCTCAAGTATCCCATGATTTGCAGTATGCACTGGAATGAACTCTGCTGTCAAATAGGTATGGAAGAACCGGTGGTCTTTGACAAGCTTGACAGTTGTACCTGAATCCAGTATGGTTGAGAATGGGAAAAAGACAGCACAGGAGACCTCATCTGCCACTTCAGCAATGGATGCAAATGAGACATCAGTGTAGAGACTGGAGAGAGCAGCAGACATCACAGCAGCTACAATGGCAGGTGCTGGAGTAACAGATGGGGCAGTCACTGCAGCTGCAGCCTCCTTTTTCTTGTTCCACATCCATGGTGCCTGACCTTCCATTCCTCCCCCTTTTCTGTAGCAGTGCTCATGATTGTGATCTCCCTTGTTGCAGCCAGGCATGGTGCAAATATGCCCTGAGGGTTATTCTTGTGTTTGTGAAGGCCAGTGATGGTGTTCATGTTGGATGAGTTTGCACTGGACATTGTAACTGCATTCGCATATTCAGATCAGGGGCATGCAGAATGGACAGATTGAGCATGCATGTGATGTACTGCCTCAGCTGTGATACAGGAGACACAGCTCTCTACTGTAAAAGTGGAGGGCTTGTCAGGTGTTGACATCATGACCTCGTCATGCATTCGCTGCTCTAACATTGATCTGAATTGCTGTCAAATGAGCATCTGAGGAAGTCTGATGAGGAGACTGTAGATGGCATCTCCATCTCGCAGTGGAGCTCTGGCATCATGGAGACATTCACGAAGAACAGTGTGCTGACCAATATAACTGGTAGCATCAGCTGAGTCTTTCATTCACAAAGCATTAAGTCATTGGCAGAGTTAATATTGGGCACTAGTGTCTGTGCAGTTGAAATGTTCTGCAAGAGTTTGCCAAGCTTTATGAGCAGAGACGAGCATGATACAGGTGCACCAACAGATGCGCTGAACCGACAAGTGATAAGGTCTTTAGCTTTAATGTCACTTAATAGCCATTCACGCATCTTTGCCTTCCCGGAGGGCATGATGTTAGCTGGATCAACAGCAGTGGGCATAAAAGACAGTGTCCCAAGAAGATCTGCAGGATCAGAGTTCATGTTGATGTGACACCAGGGATCTTTGCAGGCAAGTGCATATTGCATTTTTGTTGACCATCCAACATAATTCTCTGAACCCAACAACTTGGGAATATGATCAAACTTCCCTATAGCGATACTGATGTGAAGGGAAAACAAGATAGGGTAAGGTACATGAGCAGTGAGCTGGCACGAGTGGAGTTATTGTCCCGTGAGTTTGTCTGATGGTGTAATAAGAGCCGGGGCTCATAACCTGTAAGAATCAGACTAAGGACGAAGTCTCAGCATCTGGAAAGAACTGCTGTAACATTATTAATACCTAAGGATGAAGTCTAGAGATGAATTACAATGAGACAAAGACGGTGTGCAAGAGAAACAAAAACATACCTCAGCATCTGGAAAGAACTGCTGAGGTACAAACAAATACAGACAGAGAGCTTATAGGGTGGATTACATAAAGTGACTGTGATAACAGATAAGAAAAGAGAAGTCCAAGTGGCAATGTTGTTACTCTCCAATAAGTTCGAATATCATCTTAGACTGTTACAGTAACATGGGCCCCCTATCCTTTTTTCATCCTTGTCACCTCTTCACACCATTCACCCCGTCACATCATCACATCACCATGCTTGATGCATCTCCGTCGACCCTGACCTTCTGTGATAGAAGCTGGACGCTTCTCTGATCCCTTGATCCTCGGCCACATGTCTACCTCATGTTGGACCCTGTACTTCCTGATGACCCTGACCTCACTGCTACCTCATGAACAGTTACCCTTGACCCTTACCGCTAGTTCGGTAGACCTCCCCTGAACTCATCATACCCTATAAGTAGCCGATCCCATTGTACTTTATTCCTTAACTTGATTCTACTGGATTTTCCCTTGACTTGTTCT